>QGMK01001009.1:0-14315 GCA_007825345.1 Lachnellula suecica
CCGGATTTTCGTGTTCTAGGCCGATTAATACTAGTTAAAAATAATTAATATTAATTAATTATATAATTTTAAAGTTTATTCCTCCAAATTTCAGGCTAGAAAATCGACTTTTTATATAAGCTGCTAGCTTATATAAAATAGCATGCATCGGTAGCCCTAAGTCTATATATGCATATATTAAAAGGAAAAGTTATTTGCATTAGTGGTTGCGGGGCAAATTGTATTTAAATGCTGCAATTTTGCTTTTTTTCGCGAATTTTTTGAAGGTCCAAAATTTCGACCATTAACGCTAGTTGGTGGTATCGCTGTACCACAATACCCCACTACCCCGCTCTCCGTAGGAGGGATAAGTGGCAGAATTTACTGAGAAAATCTTCCCGACTCATATTTTCAAATGTTATAGACTAGAATTTGAAAGCATCGCCGTCTCAGAGACATTTGTCTTGGTAAACCTTGCTTTGAAACTTTTCACAGACGAAGATAAATTCCGAAATATAACTATTTCTCACGGCCCACATCGGACGTCCATGTCGCCTGCGAAGAGCCCGCAAAGGGCAGTCTAACTTCGCGCTTCCTATAGGAGGTTTACGGGTACACATTAATATGTGATCACAGCTCCCCGGCTTAACTCAGCGTACGTAGCGGAGTATTTCGAGGAGCGAGTGTCGTGCATATGCGAGACGCTTCTTAGCCCGCATACAAAAATACTCCGATACTCCGGAAAAGTTCAATAATGAGATAACACATTACGAGAGAAAAAAGTAGACTTCATAAAGTATAAGTTTATTTATGAGCAAATGGATTTAAATTTTAGACAGAGGTTAAGTATAAGTCGAAAGAGAAGAACCAAATTATTGTTCATTTTGTTTGTCCACAAGGTTGTATCTAGTGTCTTAACCTAAGGGCGCTAGCATCAGGCACCATGCCTTCTATCCGCGGCCACAACCTCCTTATCATCGGCGGCTCTGCAGGCATTGGAGCCGCTGTTGCGAAACTCGCTGCCGCAGAAGGCGTCAACGTTGCTATTGCTTCCTCGAACCCGGATCGCGTCGCAACAACTATCAAAATCTTAAAAGAAACCCTACTCAATGCCAACATCACGGGCTACGTCTGTGACGTCTCCCAGGCTGATACCGAGCAGCAACTCGAGAAGCTTCTCACTGATGTTACTGCTGCACTTGGCGCGCCGCTTGACCACATCGCTTACACGGCCTCCTTCCTCGAGTTCAAGCCTGTCAGCGCCGTCACCATGGAGTGGATCACGCAGACCTCCGGACACCTCCCCTTCAATGTGCCCGCACTTCTCGGTAAGGTCGCGCCGCGGTTCCTGAGGCGCGCGCCGACAAGCTCGCTGGTGTTCACGGGAGGACGCATCACCGACAAGCCCATCCCTGGGCTGGCGATCCTGGCAGGTTGGGCAACGGCGCTGACGGGGTTTGCCCGCAGCTTGGCGGTTGAGGTGGCGCCGATTCGCGTCAATCTGGTGAGTCCTGGATCAACGGATACGGATCACCATGGGCCGCCTGAGGTACGAGGGCCTAAGATGGCGGCGGTGGCGAAGGCGTCACTGCTGGGGAAGGTGGGGAAAGCGGAGGAGGTTGCTGAGGCGTATATTTACCTGATGAAGGATTCAAATTGCACGGGAGCACGATTAGCACAGAGGGCGGTTCGTTGCTCCAGTGAAAGGGTATGGGTATGTAGCTTTAAATACCAGGCATGGCAAGTTATTTTTGGATGTACGCCTACAAGTGATTGGCCAGATTGCTTGAGCTTTTTCAACCACGGCTTGTCGTTTAAAGGAGCTTATACCTTTCTTAGCATCACCATGTCTATCAAACCCACGCATGCGCTCTTTGAGATCAACTGTAGATGTCTGAAGATTTGCAAGTAGCATGCTAAATTGATTTCACAACTTGTGACGCTGTAGCTGTCTGAAAATCAAACGCCCTCTATACTGTTGAAAAAGAAATCGTCCAAGTCATAGCCCACATCCTGAAACAGATTATCAACAAGGAAGTTGTCGAGCGGCAACGCATCTCCGTTACCCACTGAGTTGGGGTATCT
This sequence comes from Lachnellula suecica, assembly GCA_007825345.1. Classification (NCBI taxonomy): domain Eukaryota; kingdom Fungi; phylum Ascomycota; class Leotiomycetes; order Helotiales; family Lachnaceae; genus Lachnellula; species Lachnellula suecica. The sequence continues at coordinate 2,065 of QGMK01001009.1, forward strand.
AGATTCCAAAGCCCGTGCCGAGAGCGTCTCAAATACCCGGATGCATTGCTGCACATACCCACTCAAGTGATCGTGCGCACGAAGAGCCGACATGACCGCCTCCCACGACCGCGACACCGACTCGGTGAATAGATCTGACGTGAACATAGCTGCTAGGAAATTTATACCCGCGATGTGGAGATAGTAAATTCGATACCACCAGGGTAGCAGGCCCATGGAAGCGTCCGGCTCGAGTGTCTCCAAAACTAGCGAGGTGAGTCGCTGCGCCGCTTCGATGCACATGGCGGCGCATTCCCGGACGAGGCGGTCGCTGAGAGTGATTGAAGTGGCGGATGCTTGAGCACTTACGGTGGCGGTGGTGGAGTTGAAGGAGCAGAAGCGGGCGAGCATGGGTCGGTACAAGAAGATTCGCATGTGAGTGAGCCTAGCGTATCAAAGTTAGCAGTGTTCAAGAAGGAAGATCAGTCATGCTGTCCCTGATGACCCAAATCCATGGATCTAGATTTGGGGGGTACTCGCAGTGCTAAACTTGTGAAAAGTATATATGAATACGCTGGTCATACCGAAGATGCGTCAAATACTGCTCGGCTCGAAACGGCCCAGTACAGTACTGCAAACTCTGCAAGCTCCAATCGTCTGGCAATTTCTTCTCCCATTTACTCAAGCATTCGTCAAGCTGTACCGCCACAATGTGGTACTCATTCTGTTCGTACAATTGCGGCAGCCCTAATCGGGGACCGAGTTGACCCCAGCCGCCTGTCTGCGCCAATTGAATCTGGTTGCCGATTTCGTGGAGCTCCAGGTTCCGTATAAGGTGATCAGTCTTTCCGCCGCTGGGAAAGGTGGTGTCGGTCCTGCTCTGCTCGTGTAGGGGGATTAAGGAAGGTGCTGACGTCTTGCCGAGTACCCAGTTGACGCATCTATCACGCATTGCAGCGTCAGCATCAAAAAAAACTGTCACGAAGAAAGGGGTCGAGTGAACGTCTTTTTCTGGGGTGTTTACTTACCGATCTAAGGCTACGCAGCTCACCCAGACCCTTTTCTTCAGCTGTCTGTCGCTTTCCAGGCCTTTGACTGATACCGTCTCATGCACGTGACACCCTATGCTTTGTGCCACCCGCATCGCCATACCCGCCGTCATCCACGTCTTGTGTTGGTTATCGGTGCAGTGAAGGTAACGATTGATCACCATCAAGCACTGAACAAGCTCCAGCGATCCGGGCTTCCAGAGGATTGTCTCGGGACGGAGAAGCCTCCATGCTACCTGAAAATAGCTATTTGCTTCCTCGTTTCGTCTTTGCAGGGCAGTAGCTTCTTGTCGCTGTATAGCTACGGCCATAACAACAAAGAGTATGCTCAGACGAATCGCATGGTCCGGGTGCTGCAACTCCTCCCGGCTCAAGCCATACAGGGCATCGTAGTCGCGAAAGAAGCAGTCTCGATCCAGCATGGACTCGATAGGATAAACCTGCTGCCAGTAGATGCCGACAAGCCTATCGGCATATGCACGTGGAGGCAAATACACTTCCGGTGGATTGATAGCGGAAGCAGCGCTGTGCAGAGAGTCTAGTTCTATCTCACCAAACAGGGGCGCGTCCACGAAGGGAACGAGGTTTGTGGATGTGGCTGGGGGCGCAACACCGGCTCTTGCGGCAATTGCAGCGGCGACTTGGCCAGAAAATGGACCATGAGCGGTGTAATGCGATTCCGAGTCCTGCTCCGGGCTTTGGACCTTGATCAGTTGCTCCACGCTCGCTGGTGGCGACGTCGGCGTCAACTGTTGTAAAGTGGGAGCCGAGAAAATAGGAACATGGGTGTGAGTCCCGGTGACTTTGTGCGCATTCAAGAGCTTAGTATTGCTATTGCTGCTGCTGTCATGCCTGGGTTTTTGATGGACATTGATGGCAGTACCAGTGCTATCATACCCGTAAGAACATGGTAGTTCTTTGGCCTGACATTTTGTGCACACTGTTCCAGATGTATTAGGCACCAATTCCCATGAGTAAATCCAAGATCGGTACTTGCCAGGATGGCCACCGTCGCATTTTGTCTTCCTTGACCGGCACTGATAGCAAGCGTTTGAAATGCGCAGCCGTTCCCTGCGTATACTTTTTGACCGCGCCCGTTGAATTTCCTCAGGCGTCATAGTCGCGTTCATGATGAGTATGGTTACAGCAGACACACGTTGATTTGGTCTTCATAGGTGTGTGATTCAAAGATATCAAAGCAACAAGACAATGAAAATGTGCTTGGTCAGCTCGCTGTCAGCAACTCTCAGCCAATTATGGGACATTCCGCAGCTATTGAATGTTTGTGGGGGGCAGCCAATCAGAAGCAGTTCCGGCCGTGCTGCTATCCCTTGCTCGATTACCAAGCAGGTTCTTCTGCGACCTCTTGTATTCTTGCAAGGGGTGGCCAATCAGAAGCTCTCCCGGCCGTGCTTGCTCTGTCACTTATTACCAAACAATCTTTTTACCTTGAATAATTTGATGGAAACAGCTTTGCTTTTCTTGTTGATACAACCTCGTCAAGTTGTCGTTTTCGTGCACGACTTTTACCTACATTTCCGCAATCATGTCTCGACCAGCCCAACCAGACGCTTCTGCATCCGACACTGGTGAAATGGAGAAGCAGAATATCTATGAAGGTCAGGGCACCGAGCAAGATCCTTTCATTGTCGAATTCCAGAATAATGATCCGCAAAATCCCATGAACTGGGGCCAGACCAGAAAGTGGTTCATTGCTTCCATCGCTACCCTGTCTGTCTTCGTTGTCACCTTCACCTCCTCAGCATACGCCGAATCCTCAGTCGAAATCCTTAAAGAATTCAAGTGCAGCACGGAAGTCTTTGTGACTGGCGTCTCCGTCTATGTGCTCGGTTTTGCCATTGGCCCCGCAGCCTGGGCTCCTCTGGTGAGCACTCCCCTCTCTACCAACTTCTCATACAGGTGCATCTGCTTACAAGTTCCAGTCCGAGTTCTACGGCAGGCAGAAACTCTGGATCATCTCCCATATCGCCATGGTGGCCTTTATCGGCGGCTCAGCTGGCAGCCAAAACATTGCCACCCTTATTGTCTTGCGCTTCCTCACCGGTACCTTTGGTGGTTCCCCCATCGTGAATTCCGGCGGCGTTCTTGCCGACATATTTCCTCCCACCCAACGGGGCCTTGCCCTGACGCTTTACAGCGTCGCACCGTTCCTTGGTCCCATTCTCGGGCCTATCGTTGGTGGCTTTGTCTCGGAGAATGCTGGATGGCGGTGGGTGCAGGGAGTTTGCTGCATTGCTGTTGGCATCGTTGGTAAGTATCCTTCGCTTCTTCTCTTATGAAAATTTTGAAATCTCGCGGGTATTAACGTGGTGTACTAGGCATTATCGGCATCATCTTTATCCCTGAGACATATGGTCCCGTGATCCTTCAAAACAGAGCACGTCTCCTATCCAAAGCCGATGGCAAGACATACATCAGCGTTCTTGAGAAGAACCAAGGCAAGAAGACGCCTGCGGAGGTATTTCAGAAAGCTCTGGTGCGGCCGTGGGTACTACTGTTCCTGGAGCCCATTGTGTTGGTTGCATCAATGTACATTGCCATCATCTATGCTAGCATCTATATGTTCTTGCCAGGGATGACGATTGTCTTCAACGTTGAGCGTGGATGGGACGAGGGAATCGGCGGCCTCGCATTTCTTGGCATGTGCGTCGGTATTCTCTTTGGAGGCGTGTACGCTGTTTTCGACAACCAGCGGTACATGAAGCTCTTCCTAGCCAAGAAAGCAACTGCAGAGTCTCGCTTGCCACCAGCGATGCTTGGTGCGATTGCCCTGCCGGTGGGCATGTTTTGCTTCGCATGGACAAATTCTCCAAGCATCCACTGGGCTGTCTCGATCGTCCTCTCAGCACCATTTGGCTTCGGCTGCATCCTCGTTGTCCTGCCCGTCGTCAACTACCTCATCGACTCGTACACCATCTTCGCCGCCTCTGTCCTCGCCGCTTCCGCCATCCTACGCTCAGTTCTCGCAGCTGCTTTCCCGCTATTTACAGACCAGATGTACACCAACCTCGGTATCCACTGGGCGAGCTCGGTGCCGGCGTTTCTCACCGTGCTGTGTATGCCTTTCCCATTTGTGATGTACCGCTACGGAGCGTCGCTGCGGATGAAGTGCAAATATACTTTCGAGGCTGCGGAGATGATGAAGAAGATGCAACAAAACCAGAAGCAACAAGCCCCAGCCACTCCGTCGAATGAGGTTGAGGGCGCTGATGCAAAGCAATGAAGTCAAAATAAACAAGTGGAGAATTAGTGGGGCTAAGCTGGAGTCTGTATGGGGCACTTCTCTTAGCCTATGTCTGAGCCTAACCCACCAGCCCACGTAAATTTTCTTGGATTTCTTACAATCTTGGGACAAGATATTTGACTCAAGCATTTAGAACAATGAACACTAAAGTTTAATTCACATGAAAATAAGAACATGGAAAAAATACTGCCCAGGTGAGGCGTTCGTATCCCTGAATTTTAGGCGAGCCATACCTGGAAAACTCCCAGTAACTTACTTGTGGAACATTGTGAATGCTATTGTTGTGTCCAAAAACTGTAAGAGGTACGGCGGTTGATTGATGTTATTTTGTTTGGAAGCATAAGGCTAGAGAAGATTCCGATGGAATCAGCTGTACGACTAGTACCCGAAGGCTCAGGCTTAGGCTTTCGCCCGCCAATGACCGGAGTTCTTGCCGCAGCACGGCGGAGACCAGCTCTCTTCTCGCGACCATATTTTGCTCTCCTCTGATAAAGGAGATGCTGCCAAAATTAGCGGTTCCATTGTACACGTTTCGTGAGCACGGGAAGGTTTAGGGAAGCTAGTTTGGACGCCTGTGAGGATGCGGCTAGGGAAGCTGGGTTCTGCAAAATAACATGGGTGCGACTTCAAGTGGCGTGGTTTTTATCAAATAATGGGGTACGCGGAAGTCGAAGGAGGAAATAAGGCTGAAGTTCTGGAGGAAGGTGTTCCTTACAAGTGGTGATGATGAGGAAGGAGCTCTGGCAAGAAAAGCGGACCGTTGACAGGCATTTCTAAATTTTCTCCAAAGTATTGAATCGTCGGGGGGGTTTCTTACTCATTTAAGCGCTAAACTAGTCTTGTATGTAATAGGTCGGGGGGGGGCGGGCCCCCACTCTCGCCTTCAACTTCAAGAAACACCCTTCTTATATACCCTTTTTATATACCCTGTTTATATTTCCTTGGTTTCTCTCATCTTGCGCCCTCTAGCGTCAAGTCGCTTAGCGACTCCGCTAGACGGTCCGCTGCCGCTCGCTTGAGCCTGAGCCTAAAGTCACATGGAAATGTGGGTTTTCTTATGTCATCACACGTGAGAACCCACATTTTCACGTGATGAGAAGTGGTCAACACGAAAAAAAACCCCCCCTCGGATAGGAACCTTTCAACTAAGTTGAAGGCAAATTAGCACGATGACAACACTTAAACTTAAATCGCAAACATGGCTTCCCAAGGGACACAGGTCCATTCCGGCCTTTCTTCAACCAAGGCCACAATGTCTTCCCCTGAAACAGGAAGCCCTAAGCTCCCACCAGGAGTATTTCCCAGGCCTCTAGTTCTCTATCCTGCCTTTGAGCACCGACAAACATTCATCATACTCCACGGGCGTGGCTCCACAGCAGCCAAATTTGGACCTCCCCTTCTCGAGACAATCACAACATCGGGCGAGACACTCCAATCAGCATTTCCTCACGCAAAGATTGTTTTCCTTACCGCTTCTCGAAATCGCGCAACAATTTACAAGAAATCCTATACCCACCAGTGGTTCGATCACTGGCATATGGAAGAGCCTACGAAACGTCAGGACCTGATGAGAGACGGGCTTAACAAAAGCTGTAATTACGTTCACAGCATTTTAAAGCAAGAAATCGAGTCAGTCGGCAAAAAAAATGTGATCTTGTGGGGACTGAGCCAGGGCTGCGCCACATCATTGGCTTCACTGTTAACATGGGATGGAGAACCTTTTGCCGCAATGGTGGGAATGTGCGGATACCTTCCGTTTGCAAATCACATCGAAGATATAGCCAGGGGTAACAGCTTTGAAGCTGACGACGACGAAGACCCTTTCGGTCGGGAAGAAGACGACCCATTCTCTCATTCGGATGACGAAGATGATGATATATTTGGAGGCAATTCTTCAGCTAAAGACCTTCCGGCAGAAGCTGTCGCTTTCTTGAGGGACGAGATTGATATGGAAGACAAGGCCGGGATGAAGTTTCAAGAAATCCCGGTGTTTCTCGGGCATGGCACGGAAGATGATAAGGTTCCTATTGACATAGGCCGGGAGGCAAGAACTTGCTTGGACCTTCTCGGAGCAGAGGTTCAGATGGTCGAATACCAAGGCTTGGGTCACTGGTACTCAGGGGAGATGCTGGGTGATATTTTCAACTTCCTCAGAGAAAAACTTTTGTAATGAATCAGGTTAAGGTCGGTGCTTTCGGTGCCTGGAGAATGTCTCACTCATTGTGACACACTCACAATAGGCTCAATATCATTCCACCAAGAAAAGAAAGAAACCCCAAATTTGTTACGTGAAACTATGCTCTAGCAATCTGCACGGTGATTAGTGCCGCTCGCTCTGGAATGGAAGTGAAAATCAGCTGTATTAATGGGGGGGTAGCAGCACAAAATGGCGGGTTTTCTGGGATTAAAGAACTGAGCCCTATTAGCATGACGTGGTTAATAAACTACTATTAGTGCCGTAAACCCTTACTTAAAGGTTAGCACACCTTCGAGAACCTTGCAACTTCAAGAAATTGCTTTTGTTTCCTCTCCCGCTATCCCTTACTTTGGTTATTTGCATTTATATTTCCTTTGTCTTAGTCAGCCATGAAAGGTGCGATAGCCTGACTGCTAGTGTCTCTCTCCTGGAGTTGTACCGACAGCTGGGCCCATTCAAGAGAGAGCCGCTGCCACAGCTGCTACGCCTGCCAAACGCAACTATTCGATGCGTATTTCCCTAATTTGCTTGCCGTAAACAGTGGACCATAAAGGCTCCTTTTCTCCAGATTAGGTCGGTAAAGTAATGCTGGCTCTCGAGATTCCCCTCGCTACCAAAACTGCTTAGAGTGTCTTCGGAACGTAGAAACGTCCAACGGACTGGCGATAGTCCGGTCATAAAATGATGCGCATCATCATTCCCGTAAAGTCTTGCCTTGGTCTCAGAGAAGTCTGCCGACTTGCTCAAATAATTGGCTCTCCAGTCTTCGGTACTCGTCTCGCCAGCGATGAGCTCAATGGCACTGTAAAGACATACGAATCAGCTTTTGCGGTTAGTGGGAGTCAGGAACCAGCCGGAAGACAGTGGGTGTAGTCAGTGTTATCTCACCAGAACACGTCAATATCATTTACCTTACCGCTTGGTTCATAGTCCACTGCTGTGCTTTGAAGCACGAACGACAGGTCCGTTCAAACTCCCAACTTCTCCTTGTCTTGTCCTAGCTCAGCGACCACGCTCTTCGGAGCAACGCTCAAAGCATCCTTAAGAACTTCATCATGGGGAAGAAATCGGAACTTCGGATCCAATCATGCGCATACGCTTTCGTCGAAGGAGTCTAGGCAAAACGAATCTTGGATGAGGGAGTGAGTCCAGTCGAACAGACGCAGTTTGCGCTTGATATGCATCGGAATATTGAAGACACCACGGAACTTGACTCTGTCGCCGTCGGAATCAAAAGTCTTATCAGTTCGAATGCGATCATTGAGCCGTACAAGCACCCAGTTTTTGCGTAGGGTCCTTGAGGTTGGACTGACTTAAATTTTGCCTGATGTGTTGCAGTAACTTCGACAAAATCAGACACGGATTTCTCAAAGGCGCCAGCGCCGATCGCGAAGATCGGACAGTCATTGTTGTACGATGCAAGGTTGAGAAGCACGATGATCCCTCCAACACCGGTGATCATGAGCCAAAGTAGCGCCAGCGCCTTGTGTCGACTCCGACTCTGTAACACCACCATCCGGTCGTGTTCGCCAGGATTTTAGCAACTGTTATAATACTTCTCGAAACCAACGGAGCCTCGGACTTCCATATTCAAAAAAAAATGCAAAAAAGAATATGATTGCAAACTAAGTAAGCTAATTTTGTCCCCCAGATGTAGGGGGGGTATCAAGAGAACATCAGTAATCATGAGATGGCCTGGAGGGTGCGGAATTTCAACCCTATATTACGAAGTATGTTTGGATAGAACGCATGCATGCGCTCCCATAGCTCGTTTGTTGAGAGCCTTTCCTTAATTTGGTTTATACCAGCCAAAATCCAAGTGCCCGGCTTAAGCCCGTGTGCCGAAATATATGGTATTCACTAATGTGGGGTTTGTTTTTTCAGTGATCGAGACAGAAGTTTCTTTGTTTCTCCATCTTTGTGGTTTGTTGAAGCTCGCGAATCCTGGGTGGTATGGAGATGGCTGAACTGTGATCGGCAAATTGAGGAAGCAGCTCTTTCGTGGTGGGGCTTGTCGTACTGTCCAGCAGAGAATGAAGATGATTGATGTGCTTCTTCTGTTGATCCAAATTTTGGAATAGATTATTCAAGCCGGGACATGTGCAGCATGGGTGACTGCCCAGAACCACTAGAGTTTATCTTGATGGTCATCAGGATAAAGTAAGATGATTGATTTTAGTTAAAATTAAAGCTGGTGGATTGATGTCCCATTATCTTTGGCACATTGAACGAGATTTGGGTATTTGTGTTTGAAGTGGTGTGGCTTCGACTTCCCAGGCGGGTAGATAAGAACACCATGGTCTGGGCGATTCAAGATCGTAGCCCCTAGAAGCTGCAGGAAATTTTGAGGCTGCGTCGCGATCGATGGAGTACTGTTGTGGATAGATGATGGTGGTGGGATGCTTAGAAAGCGTAGCCGAAACGTACGTTCTGGCTGAGATGACGGGATTGGGAGAAGCTTCGTACATAGCTTGATATCAGCGGTCTTTCCCGGCCCACTTGCGATCTATTTCGACCAGACGATGTCTGGAGCATATTACGATCCGCAACCGCTGGTAGCAATTGGCCTAGGCACGGCCGTCGCAGATCATGCCAAGAATCTCGCAAAGACATCGGGCACGGAATTGGGTGCGTAAGAATTTACTTGTAAACAAGTAGCTATGGCCGCGGGCCCGACAGAAGATATATCGGGAATCTGTGGTGCTGTCAGAATGGAGAGCCGCTTGGCCTTTGAAAACTGGGGTTATAGAGTTGGAAATAAGTAAGGGTACAGCATGGTCGTGATCGAGTGAGGTAAAGCCCTGATGGAACTCTCCTTGCTAGCATGTGTCCCTTATTAGATAGAAGACCTCAACAATATCGGCGATTGCATGGTGATGCTCCCTCCCTAGCACTGCACTGATCAATTGATAATCTTGACCCGTCCAGAATTACTTCACAAGCCGTTTTTGGGATAACAAATTGCCTTCTCGTGATCTATTAATTCGGACAACAAATGGTGATTGAGCCGGAAAAGAATAGGAAATCTTGAGAATGCGGGGCAAGTTTTACCCCGCCTCTCCACATGAAAAAATGACATTGAGAGAAGTTTTCTCTTTTTCAAACCTCGTCCAGATCGGAATATCGATATCTCACATAGTATGAATAGTTTTTAAGAAGATTTTAAAGTGTCGATGATCCGTAGCCGGAAGGTTTTCTCACACTGAGAGCCCCGCATTCGCGTAAAAGGTGGATCCAGCTCCCCCCTTTCTGTGGCGATTCAGACGACAACTGTGGCGCAGGTTAAAGTTCTTTTGATGCGAAGGCTGCAAACAGTTGTGGATTCTTTTGTCAGTACATCTGATTGCCACCACAGAAATTTAAAGCTTGAAGGCGACAATCACTTGGTCATGACTTCCTCAAGTGAAGCTTCCTGGTTCGGGATGTGACTTCGTCGCCACTTCCTCGTAGCTGCTTAAACAAAAACGCCTTCTAACTTCAATGTGCTCCTTGAAACCACTTATAAACCCGTGAATAAAGTATTCAAAGTTCCGCAAGGATGCTCGAAAAATCAGAATCCCCCCTTTATTGCCAAGCCCTTCCAACATGCCAAGATTCTTAGCGAATGCCAACTTCTTGGCAAAAAACAAGCATTATGGCTGCATCCTTTCTTTGACAGGTGAAAAGAAGTATAAAATGATGGTTCTTTTTTCTGCAAACTAATATTTAGTATCTCTTTACTTATTGAAAAGATCGAAATGAGTTTTGGTCTCGCCAGCGTGTGAATCGCGTAGCTTCATCTCAATCAAGGATTGCTATTGTCCAATTTCCTTGTTATGATCTGAGTACCAGTGACGTAGCTTGCCTATCACGAAACAACAACAACGGCAAGGAAATTTCCTCCCTTTTAAAAAGCCGTTCCTCGGACTGGACCTTTGACTGACTTTCCTTCCTTCAAAATATCATCTTCGTTGTGAGCAGTCTGCACATCAACATGGGACTCTTCAAACGCAACAACGCTGTAGACCCTGCGGCTTCATCTACAAACACAAACACTCATCAGACTGGCCGCCATGGAAACAAAAGTCCTCTGGTCATGAACATGTCAACCAGACCTTCTTTCGGCCAGTGGCTGAAGGTGACATGGCTCGATATTGTCACCATGGTCATCATGGGCGTCATTGGACTGGGTGTAAGTAGCATTTCTCAATGTCACAACCCGATCTAACAGCTTTAACAGGTCTACGAAGCCCACCCAGCACCATCCCGATCTTTCCCCGTCTACTTCCAGGACGGCGAAATCGTCTACCCCCAATTCGCCTACCCGATGCGGAATGAGATCGTTCCGATCTGGGCAGCCGCATTACTCGGTTCCCTCGTCCCAATCGCCGTCTTCCTCATCTGCCAAATCCGAATCCGTTCTTTCTGGGACGTCAACAATGCGGTGATCGGGCTGCTGTACTCTCTCATCACCGCCGCCGTCTTCCAGGTTTTCCTCAAATGGTTGATCGGTGGACTCAGGCCCCACTTCTTGACCGTTTGCAAGCCCAGCATTCCTGCTCAGACCGCCCAGGAGACGGGCAATGGCCTTCGACAGATCATGTACGACCGCACAATCTGCACCGGAGACGAAAGCGAGATCGATGATTCGCTGGAGTCGTTCCCATCTGGACACTCCACTGCGTCGTTTGCCGGCTTCGTCTTCCTCTACCTGTACCTCAACGCCAAGCTGAAGGTCTGGTCAAACTACCACCCGGCGATGTGGAAGTTGATTGCAACCTATGCCCCCATCCTCGGCGCTACCCTGATTGCTGGTGCTTTGACTATCGACGAGTACCACAACTGGTATGACTGTCTTGCGGGCGCTATCATCGGCACTGTGATGGCGTTCTCGGCGTACCGAATGGTCTATGCTTCCATCTGGGATTGGCGCACCAACCACATCCCTCTTAACAGAAGCGTGCCTTTCACCGGCGCAGGAGCTGAGCTTGAACACGCAACATTCACTCGGCAGGTCGGCTGGGGTGTTGGCGGTGGAGAATACGGAAACGACAAGATGGTCAGCGGGCATGGACACGGCGGTGGACCTTTTGCACAAAATGATTATGGCCACGGACATGCGCAGACCGGCACTTCAGGTCCTCTGCGTAAGCCGGTCGGAGGCAATGGCAATCATGTCAGAACTGGCTCGGACAACATTGTCTGAAGCAGCAGACAGGAGATGAGGTTGGCCATGGGATGAGGGAGTTTTCATTTGTTCAGCTGCAATCTTTTTTTACTTTTACGAAATACCCACATGCAGTCAATAATTTACGATGGAGTTCGGTGACAAACATAGCATAGCATAGCGGAACAAAATAATTCTTCAAAAATCAAATACTGCACCTGCATATCAATCGCCCTCAAATACAAACGTGCTGGTATAAATCCACCAGGCAGCATATGTCTGACTTGCGATAGGGTAAGTCGTATAACAACCCCGGCAGCAATACCTCGAAACGCCACCAGCCCTACAGATGCCGCCTTACCAACGCGAACCACGATGCCGGGTCACACAGTAACTAAGTCCGAGAAGCGAGATATCTTTTGGTGGTATGGGACGGCGACTGCACCTTCCGTAACGGTCACCGGCTCGCTGTGGCTGTGTGCGGTGGGGTGTCCGTAAACTTATAAGATCTGCTGTGTGCGATCGTGGCTAGGTCCCGGGAATTTACTTTAGTATGGTGTGTGTGGTATTGTGTATGAGGTATTGTGTGGGGCGAGGTGAGGGGGGGGGGGTCTT
>QGMK01001010.1:0-14313 GCA_007825345.1 Lachnellula suecica
CTCCTCCAACGGCAGCTGGCTCGAACTCACCAGCACCCACCGCACCCCCGCCACCGCAACCGCCAGCACCGGCCACCCCTTCCTCGAACTCACCCCCTCCGTCTCCGACAAGAAGAAATTTCGGGGACCGCCAAACAACGAAGACCAGCGCCGCTTGATGCTGTTGCGCGCGCGCGATACCTGGAACTGAAGCTGAATGGCGGCGGCAGTTGCGTCTTAGCGGGTCTGGGCGTGGGGTGGTGGGCGCAAGAGAAGGATGCACGGAAGGGGCGATGCAGAAACTTGCTTGGCGTTGATTTATTTTTGGTTCGTGTTGGTTTCGGATGGGGTTTGGGAAGAAGTGTGATCGCGATTGTTAGCTTGGCGAAGGATGGATGGAAAAGAGATCGAAGGGCACGTTCTTGTATCATTCGATGTGGTCTTCCGAGGATGGCCAAGAGCTTAAACGCGCCGGAAAACAACGTAAAAACAATTAATAATAATTAACACAATCGCAGAGCACCCGTGACATGACTGATAACTTCCGCTTGATCCTGGCCAATCTTGAAGTTGAGAATATTAGAGTATTGAATCCTCGTTTGTCAACCACTTGTTGCCCTCCTCTTGCAGCTGCCCCTTAAGCTGATGAGGCAAGTCACTTCGAAATCGTTCTGCATGCACCCACTAGGGCCCTGCAGACTGCCAAGAAAAATCGTGGGGTATGACACGCACGCAGATGTGCATGCAGATATGCATGCCACTACTGCTTGCTTGATGGCGGTGAAGGAATTCAGGCCTCTGCGGAGTGAGGCCAACGATACCGCAAATAACCCGAACCAACCGGAGAAACAACTAGAGATAATGTAGCCGTGAAAACTGCGCGAAAATCGAAGGTGCCGTATTCCAAAAGGACCCTGAATCTATGAGCCCACAACATCCGTAGCCAATCGGTCTCCTTCCTGTCATATCGATTGGATGGTGGCCACTCCCATTCCGGACGCAAAAGCTTCATAATATCGTACACAAAGATCAACTCCATAAATTGTACCGGTGCTCCGGAGCGAATCCTAAAAGTCTGGCTGCCACCTGGTATACACAAGTCCTCGAGTCGTGGCACCAAATCAAGTCCGGAATTCCCATATCGTCCTTTGTCTAATAATACAACTCCCTTATGACCTCCACAATAACACCGTGGTCCTCAGACTGCTTCAACCCACTGACAACAACGACTGCAACCACGCCCTCCACCCCGATTACTCGTATTGGTATACCCCCACCATGGATTGCGTATTCGCCCGCGCTATTCCCCAGGCCGTACTTCTCGCCGAACGCAACTTCGTCGCCCTTGAACTTGCAGTGCATGTACCAAGTACTGCACCCCCACCTTAACACCGTCTTCCTCTTTCTCGCAACCCAGCTATCGTTATCCGGCATGACTCCAGAGTGCGTGCATGTGTGGAAGAGGGGCTGGTGCTGGTTTGCCAGCGCGATGTTAATCACCACAGGCGTAGGAATGGGCAGGAGGCGCTCGCGCAGCGCGGAGCCGAGCTTCCACGCATCCTCCGTAGTGAAATGTTCGAAGACAAGAGAGGTATCGATTCGAGCGATGGATTCGAGCTTTGAAACGCCACTGCGGTCAGCGCACCACCCCGGAGAATCCCACGACTCGGCACGGTACTCACATCTGTCGGCGGCGGCTCAATCGGCCTAGGCGTGCCCGGACTGTTCCTTCTGCTAGACATAATTGACAGATGATCGGACAGAGAATATTCCTGGTCGAGAAATCGTGTTCGTTTGAAAGGCTGTAGTCTTGGCACTTTGTCCCAATCCAGCGAAGTTTTGCCTCTAGGCTCGTTATCCCACTTCGGCGTCTCCAATCGCTGCCGCCCCTCTTCTTCCGTCTTGGTGCCGTCTAAAATCTCCAGAATCACCGACAATTGGTCTTCTCGGGCCCATCGGAAATCGGCGCTTCTCCTGTGGATTTCCTCGGGATCGGGCCGTGGATGTGGTGACCGCAGTGGCTGCTTTCCTTTGGGGCTTCCCTGGTCCGAGAATTCCTCCCTGAATCTGGATCCGGAATCGTCGGGTGTCCTTGTCCTGAGTACTCTGGGGCTTGCAGGTGTCCTGGGGCTTGAGGCGGTCCTGACGTCAAGTGACGGGCCGTATCGCTGGAACTCCGCGCGCTGCGTTGGCTTGGACTCCCTCTCTGGCGCGAGTGTTTTGTATTGTGACTTTGAACGCAGGCCGCAAAGTGTGGACATTGGACATCGTTATACTCTCTCTCACCATTCTCTACTGTTCTGTAGGTTGGAAGGTGTCGCTCTTGCGACGAGATCGTTCCTGAATTATTTATTGCGGGCTGATATTACTTTGTCATGCTGCCAATCCCATTATTAAATCGCCGTTATTGCGTGGAGATCGGATGGATTGCCACTTGGGTCATGCATCACGCGTAATACAGTAGGGTGGGTTTGAAGGTTTGACAGCTAGTATGTTCCTTGTAGACGAGTGTCAGAGATGAACTACATCGTCAGACTCCCTCGGTGATCCCTGCAATAGTTCGCATACATGCTCGCGGGCACGCGCATCGCTGTGCAAGAAAAGAAAAGCCGAACTAATTCCCTACATCATCCAGTTTCATCTGACAATCAAGTGGTAGCATTTCGGGAACTTGTTCCACCGCTTGCGGAAGGCCTCAAGGATCATTCCCTTACAAGAAAACCTCAAAATCATTCCTGCACCGGCCTTCACTAATGCCTTTTGATGTAAGCCAGAGAGAAACAAAAACAAAACGACGTGAAATTGACCAGTAATCAGTTCTTTGAGACTTCGGTCTGAATCAATCGCCCCTAAGCGTCATAAATTTTCACTTGTAAATTCCACAAAGGAAAACTGTCAACGAAGTCCGGAATCTCGTTATTTCCCTGTTTTGCATGAGTCTAATTCGAGGGCTTTGATGTAGTTGTCTAGAGGGCTCAGCCTCCGCGTCCCTCGTTATCCATGGTGCAAATCTTCAAAGTAGACAAGGTACTCCCCTTCGTGTCTTGACAAAGTTTATCCGAATGGGCTCTGGATTCAAAATCAAGTCCTCCCGAAACTACGATTCGGGATCTAAGATAAGCTTTCGGCCCCACAATACAGCACCCAGAAATAAACCGTTGCCATCGCTTCCTTCGAAACCCAACGGCTCGTCGAGTCCTCAGATGCTTATGACAAAGAGAAATAGTACAGGTCCTGCTTGAAAATCTGCAAACGTGAATTCTTCGCAGGAAATGATACAATGATTGAAGCTAATTTGGAATAATATTGAAGCAACAGAAACAAGTCGCCCTTTTGAGCAGACTGCAAGAAAGACGACAGGGGCCTAGAATGGCGCCGAACTGAGAGGTAAGGCAAACGCAACTTTGGATTTGGATGTACTAGCACTTTGACAAGAGTCACAAATACCTTTCACGCTTAATCATGAAAGGTGCCATCGAGAAAAAAGGTCGATAAAGCTCAGGTCGCTTTAAAATATTCGAGCTCGTGAATGCAGCACGTGATCTGTAGGTGCGTTGAATAACAAAACACCTACGTCCCACGTCGTGAAGCCTTTTCAAATGGAAGGCAGCCAAGGAGCAAAGCATTTCTATTTGAGCTGTATTGGCGTCGTGATTGCGGCCAGTCTGGCTTTCGTGGTAAGCTGAAATGGGAGCGATGAGAGCAATGTCGCTTAAAACAAAGCGTCAATGGGATAAAGGGTTAAAATACCAACGATGGTCAACGAATTAAACTGACAAAATCAATCCTAACGAGATAGTAGAAACCTCACATTGGTGACTGACGACTTCCGAACAGAAGACTGTCTAGGACACCCAAGGAAACTCCACGCCAAACAAACGACTCCCACGTCAGGTGAATAAAGTCTCTCGCGGCGGGAGTCTCGCCAACTCGACCTCCGTCTAGAAAAATCCAGAGCATTGGATTTCTTGGTTTACTTAAACGACAAAATCGAGCTCCGACATCAACATCGCAAAGGCGAGCGCAACCTTTCGCGATGCAGTCCACGAACAGCATCAATGATTGTCCGTCGGAGGTTTTGCTTGAGATTTTCCGCTGCTTGCGTCTTCCAGATACTCGTCACCAGCTAGCAGAAGACCAGCGGGCCAAGTCTGGCAACATTCTGAGACTGATGAGGTGCAGCAAAAGGCTTTGCGGCGCTGGTCGTGAGGTACTATGGGGTGAGATCTACCTCAAGCATCCAGATGAGCTGTACCGCCTGGCTTGTTGCTCGTACAGCTGGCCAGAGAACGCACAGTCAATAAAGATCTTGGGGCTCACCCAGCTGCATTATGAGCACCGGTTGGTATTGACTCCCGATACCTTGGGACTACTTCAGGAGTTGTTCCAGAATGTGACAAACTGCATATACCCCCTAGGATTGGGTATCACGCCAGTAGGTTCTTTCTTTTTGGTGTTATGGTCCTTTTTGGACGACATATGCTAACTAGTAGCTTAGATGTGGGCGATGGTCGTACTGTCCAGAGCCAGAAGGTTACAAGAGCTTGAAATCGACTGCACCAGCAATGGGGTTTCAAGCATGGCCCAATACGAGTGGCTATTCCCAGTCCTCGTAGGACGCGACCCAGTAACCCATCTGCGTGTTCCGAATGCTCCTACTACGTCGAGCCTCGACAACCTCCGAGTACTTCGCTTCCTCTCTAGTTCAACTACCGACGGCAAACACCTCCGAATAAGCCCTGCATATTCCATACTCGAAAATGTCGCGGATACAACCTTCTACGGAGAACGAATTCGCGAAGATATCCTGCCGCACATCCTGCAGAACATCCCGCCGCCTACACTTACCAAGAATCTATCTCTGACGACCCTGGAACTCAAGCGCAGTTCCATACACCCGGTCCTACTTCAAAACATACTGTTAAATTGTCCAAACCTGACGTTTCTGGGATATGAGTACGAGCAAAAAAGTGATCGCTCGTATCTCCCTCCAGGACGTTTTGGCGGATGGATTAGCCATATGCATTCTCTCCGCGAACTTAATCTACAAAGGATGTTCGTTCCTCGCGTTGGGGTGTGGGCATCACCTTCGCAGGAGGAGGTGGAGACAATCGGAACGCTGACCGGATTCAAGAAGCTTCAAAAGCTGACGATTACCGCTCATCTGCTGCTTGGTCCACAGTTCATTGAGGAAGATGCGCACGATTACGACTGGACCTTCGCAACCAGAACGGCTGGCAAATTCAAATGTCCAACTCAATCGCTCGTCGAACGTCTCCCTGACTCAATCGAAGAGCTGGTTCTGGTTGACTGCGGAAGCGAGGCGATCCAGGATGTTGAAGGCCTCATCACTCACCTCAATTCTGACGAATGCAGACTGGTAGGCTTCAAGAAGCTTAAGTTGTATTTCCCAGGGTCGCATTGGAGTTTTGATTTGGGGGACGTTGGGGAGGATCCCAAGCTACAAAATGTAGCCAGGGACTTGCTTGGAGATTTGCTGTACAGGGACATAGAGGCTTATCGCCAGAAGAGCGGGCTGACGGTTGAGCTTTGCTATTGGGGAGGGAAAGGATAGTCCTGCCGACGTTGTGAAGCGGAATTCCTTTAGAAAAGTGGTTTTCGAGTCGTTTGTCATCATTGGCTACGTAGTAATTTTAAAGGTTCTCCTCTACTGGCTACGAGCACTTGTGACTCAAAGCATGTCTATGACATAAGGTTGGTTATATTTACGGCTAATGATATCTGCTGGTGTACAATATTACAAGCCTCAATTTTATCCCAGAAAACAAAGTTGATGTCCACTCCAGCCTCCCTATGAAAACGGTCTTTACTGTTCCTTAATCCATGCCGCAATGTTTTCTGAAGCCTCCAGATCCAAGGTTGCAAGACGATGTAGACAATGCCCGGCGGGTACCTTCCAGCGCCATCCTTCCGCGACAAGCTTACTTATAGGCATCTCGGCTGCCGATAAACGAGTCTTGACCCGAGCATCCATCACTTTATCGAGGAATCCTTCCATGCTGGTCCACTTCGCAATATGAGCCGGCGTCTTGACACTTCGAATGAAGCCGATGATCAAGATGTTGAGCTTAGTGAAGTTCAGGAGCAGGCTCGCAATAATCTTCTTGGTCGCTGCAGCCAACATTATCATGCTCAAATTCAACTTTTGCAGGTTCGTCGCGGAAAACAGAAACGAGGTGGGGTCCTGAGACAGCGGGAGGATATTCGTGAAGCCGACACTGCCGCTTGGTGTCGAAGGGCTAGAATTGTTAACATTTGACCAGTAATAGACATATCTCAAACTTACGTGGGCGGAGATTCATAGTTGGCTGCGGATGGCGGAGTTGATACCACGTGAACACGGGGCCCCTACCACTACTTTCAAGTGGAAGTTCTCAAGGCGGAGGCTGAGTGAATCTAGAGCGGAAACCACCTCTATTCAATCTCAAGTTTATGTTGTAACGCTGGCTTTTCTTACTGGGATATTGATGTCTAATTATATAAAGTCCACCAAATTATGGGAACACTTCATACACATTGGAAATCTTCTTTTTAGTAAACTTATATTCTGACACAGTTTTCAGGGACTGAAGCAAAGCTGAGCATATCCGCGTCGTAATTGATTTTACTATTCTGATTCACCCCCCTTTTGAGGAGGCGCCAAGCGAGCGTAAGCGAAAATGCTTAAAACCGACGACCGTTGAAGACACAGTCAAAATGGACGTATTGGAAGAATAAATTCCTTCTGACGCTAGCTAAGCGAGTGTCGGATACATAAAAGCAGCGCCTTTTGAAGTATCCTATAGCGGCCTCTTCGACCCCATATACACTTGACTTGTTCCTCGTCTCCACTTCGTACCCCTCGTACTCCTCTACGCCTGGCATACCTGCAACTTCAACATGGCCGACTTCATCTTCCCGATTCAAGCAGTCGCTCCTGAGATCAGAGTCAAAATCTTCGCGGAATACCTCGAAACCGAAAACTCAGACACGAACAGAAGCCCGACGCCCACTATCATCGCGAACAAATGCCAAACGCCGGCTTTGATCGTGGCCCTTCGTCCAAGCGCTGCTATCTATGAAGAGGCTATCGAGATATATTACAAGACCTATCAATTCGTGCTCAACTCAACGACTTTCGAGTCTTTCTTGCGGCTGCGGACTGATCATGTGGTGCGGCTGCGACGTCTGGTTATCACCTCATTGTATGTACCCCCCATTTTTGTGATTTGGCTGCTAGCGGTACTAATTGATAATTGTATAGTTTCGACCATTACTCGACTTCGTACGAGCAGTTCCTCGAGGAGCCCATCCATAAACTTGCGTTGGCTGTCAACCTCGAACATCTCAAAGTGGGTATCGTCGCACAATCCCCACCAGGCACCGACCCAGACGTTCTTGATACCGCCAAGCAGTTCGACAACTTGAAGAGCTTCTCCCTTGACTTTCAGGTCTGTAATCCGAGACACGGTGCTGGGTTTATTGGTATTGGAGGAGGATCCTTCTTGGACAATGCTGGCATGGCTGTGGGCGACGCGGTCTTGGTTCCCATGGAACGAGAACATGTTGGGTTTACGAATAGTGAAATGGGTATCGAGTTAGAGGGAACAGGTCCCAGCTCTCAGCTCCGTCCCGGTTCGTATTGGAGCTGGAAGGCTAGCAAGGGAAGGACGATTAGTGACCACAGAGCCGAAGCGGCAGAGGCAGCTGAGGAAGGTTTATATTCGAGGATTCAACTTTAAATTCAGCATCACAATCGTTTGTATCTTAGATACTTGGACGGATCATGAACGGGGTTGCGTGGGGAGATTATGGAATTATGTGTTTTAGGGCTCTAGTCTAATGAAAGTCTGCAGTCAAGAAAATGACTCACGGGCTTCTTAGCATCAGTCTACTTGTGCATTCGTGGAAGATGAATGTCGTAAGTAATTGCTACACTTTGATGAGGTTGTGAGAACTTAATAGACAAAGATTCCGGTGCCCTCAAACCACCGTATCCCCCTGGAAATCAAATTGCGCCCTCACCCCCACCCCACCGCCGATTCTGGTGCAATATATGACCACTCAACAGAGCAGTTTTCTATGAAGCCTTCCAAGTCCAAATACGCGTGCAAGTGAGAACCGGCCGTGCTATTCTATAAGTGATGCTCTCGCCGCGTGCCTCGTGTCTCGGCAGCTCATAGATAAACATCATAGATTTTCCCGTTTCTCTCTTCACCATCGCCATCGTCTCGTTCTCCAGTTCGGTTTTTCCTTGGCGAGCCAAACGTCGCTCAAAATACAGATGAAAGGTTCGGAGTCTGCAAAACTTGCAGACGATTTGCATTAGTGGCTGGAGTATTGCAGAGCCCTCGTCGATTTCAATCTTAAGGTTCGTCAGTTTGTGGCGAGGTTGAGCTTCGATTGTGGGGATGAGAGGAAGTTCGCGAATCCGGCGTCGTGGGTCTCTGTGTTTTTGAAAAGGGAGTCAGTCTGACAGTCTCAAAGAAACGCGGGATCAAGCAAGTACTAACCGGGCAACAATAAGCAAGGAGCCCGTGAGATACTCGATTACTTCCACACTGAGGGCATTGAAAGCGCCGAATCCTGTTCTACTCTCCGTGCTTTCTCCAGAAATCTTGAATCCATTAATCCTGTAATACACCGCCAGTGCTTCTTTGTAGAATGTTGGATGACCCCTCAGGGCTGCGATCAACGAAGGAACGGCTCTCTTATCGTTCAGATCTGACACCGGAAACTCTTGACGCAACAACGGCTGGTAAATCAGACATCTGATCTCTGAGGGCAGCTCGTCGATGGGAAGAATATGACCCTTCATGTTGCACCACATTTGAGTCTGTTGTTCTGCTTCACGTGCTAACAATGATCTACGAATCTCGGCTACTGATTCGGCGTAGGACGGGAGTTCTGCCTTCTAGAAGTATATTAGCCAATGATTCAGGTATGCCAGGAAGATAGTTCTGAGCTACCTTGGGTTGCTTGATTGACCAGTGCCACTCTTTATTCGATGCATCCCCGCCTGTAGAATCCACCGAGGAAGATCCTGAGTCGGCTTGATTACGGATGCGAGGTGGATCAACAATTGAATTGACAAACTGGGCCAAAAGGTGGACATTATCCGGAGAAAAGGTCGGCGGTGGCTGTGTAATGACATTCGTATCGTGGGTAGTTTCAGTATTTGTATTCGTACCTGCCTCGTGAGGGGAGTTCATAGAGGATTGGTGTAAGACGCTCTGGTTGACATGCTGGTCAAGGTTGCCTGGAACTTGAGATGCAGCTTGAGCAGAAGCAGTATCGGCAGAACCGAAGTACTGGGCCCAAGTAACGGCGCCAGCGTTTATATTAGCTTCTCGAAGACCAGAATCCGAGCGCGGGGTAGAGGCCGTATCGTACTGTCGAGCGCTATCATTTAAGTCGTTCTGGCGAGCATCTCGGGAGTTTGCAGCTCCATCTGCAGAGGTACCTCTGGTATTGACCATGGCGAGGATACGAATGGTCTAGGTATTGGTAGAAGAAGGTTGAAGTGTCGAAAGTTTTTTCGAAAGAAGTCAGGATACTGGAGTCGTGACTTGTGATGGAGAGGTGGAAGGTTTTAATCTGTAGGCGTTGCGGTGCTTAGATATACGGTCCTGCCCATGAAGCGGGCGCGCTCGTGCTGTGCTGGCGCCAAACAGTCAACAAGTGAATCGATCTCAGTCACATAAAAACCCGACGGTGCTTAAAAGTCTCACGTCGTGTGGAATATTTCAATACACAGTCAATGAGTAGTGAATTACTCCAAACTGTTCTGACAGATGCTACACGATAGCCATAATCATCGCGACCTCCATGTCCAGATCCGTGTTATATACACGTCTTCAACTATCTTGTTATTTGCATACGACTCGCACGGAAACACCATCTTCATTCCTGTTTCCTTCTCAACTATGTCAATCATCTCCTTTTCCTTGTCCGAAGGGCCCCTATGCTCGGTATATCTTTCAATGAACAGCTGAAAGATTTTTAGCAAAGTGAACTTGGATACTATCTTCATTAATAGGCCAAAAGCGGGATCACCTTCTTAGACCTCGATTTTCAGCGTGGTTAAATTTGTTGCTCGGGCGAGTTGGGACGTTGGAGAGGTAGGAAAGTGCTTGAAATTATTGCTCTGTGCGACTCGGGACGGCGATTATTTTATGTTAGGATCAGAGTAAATAGAACAAGGGGCGGATGCTAACTTTACGTCGACGAGAAATGAGCCAGACACGTATTACATGACTTCCTCCTTCAAGTAATTGAATTCACGATAATTGCCGCAGAGGACCTAGCTTCAACAACAACCCACTTGACGAAAGTCTTTGAAAGTCTAAGTGACTTCAACCAGAAATTGCAGTGGATATGCAACCACGAACATGCTCGCATGGAAATAGAAGCCGAAACAAGAATGAATGGAAAAAACTCCCCCTGAATATCAAGACCTGCATGATAGCTATACGTTATCATTCCCCTTTGCACGAGACTAAACCTCCAGTTTCGCGTCTCCCCAAGACCAAACTTCTTAAAAACCCTCCCTATTCTGCGTCCTCACAAGCTGAATCCCCAAAATTTCACGCACAAACTCAATCATCTCTCCAATCAAGCTCTTATAGTCCTTGTTCTTATCCGTAACACGAATCGGAAGAGAAAATCTCTTCAACCTCTTGCAATTCCCCTTCACAAGTAGAATCAGCGACCGAAAATAAGATTGATCCGTGTACACCCGGATACGCAAGAATTCCAGGCCCGTGGCGTATTGAAGCGCAGAGTCGGGGTCTGTTAAAAAGCGCACGTATGCAAACGGTTTGTCGATATTAGCGAGAGTCTCGAGCATCCCGGGGGGAAAGGACATGGAAGAGCTGGATGTGAGCTCCAGTCAGCATCAAACCAACCTATCAGGGTAGACTTGCTCACTGGATTGCATTCGGGCTAGGATTTTCGGATTCCAGGAACTTGGTCATTCATCAGCGCTAAAATTGGAATTCAGATCGTACAACCTAGGCCTCAGCAGTTACTGCCAGTGCCATCTTCCATACCTGATGTTCAAACGTCTGACTTTGGCAACGACGTTAGGATTCAATGCATTGAAAGCCTGGAAGTTTTTGTCGTGGAGAGTGAAGTTACCCTTGAAGTAAAATATATCCAGGGCCTCAGGATATAAAACTGCATCTGGGCGCAATGCTGCGAGAAGAAGAGTGTCTTCTGCGCCACGAATCTCATTACTTGGAACGTAATGTTCCCAAATCAAATTTCTAATTTCCGGAACAAACTCCCGGATTCGGTGAAGGATTGAGGTGTCGGCTGTATAAATCGAGGCAGCAGCGGCGTGCAGAGTTCCATCAACAGCTTCCTCGTCGTTGTCGGGTATCACGTGCACGTGCTGCCCCGGTATCTGGTCAGGCATCTTCTATGCATTAGCAGGCCGTAGAATGGGGCGACAATCAGGAGTGTTCACCTCTGACACACCACTTGAAGATTGAAGACGACTGAGGACAAAGTGCCATTAACCGAAGTATGAGGTAATGGATCTTTGAAAAGAAAATATGAGCAACCTGGCACAAGGGTGTTTACAGGGTTTATTACAGGGGTTTAAAAGGAGGTTGGGACTTAGTCATCAAAGACCAAAAGCGAAGCATCCGCCGGAGAACTCTAAAAACAGTGATTAATTTTGAAAAAAAAAGCTGTACTATATTTATCGGCATGCTCAGGACTATATAGCTGCACAAGCCACAAAACTGTATAATGCTACATACTGCTGTATAAAGCTGCATATTATTATATAATGCTATATAAAGCCGTATAAAAATCTGGAATTGCACAAGTAGCCTCTATACCTTATTACAGGCCACCTGCAAGCGTATCCCCAGCCCCATATAACTTTATTATATTAGCCCTAATAAAAAAAAGTCGTACCTAGCAGAGTCGCAAAGCGACTTGATGCTAGGGACAACTTCTTTATACTAGCACACTAGAAGGCCACTTGTATCTTCCTCCCCACGTGACTCTATTATGCTAGGATATCAGCGGTTAATGGCAATGCATAGCGCGCAGCGCTATCATCGTATTTGGAGAGAGTTTGAAGCAGAGTGGGGTTGCGAGGAAAAGCAAGCCACAGAACTGATATATCACTTCGCAATTATTGGAAATTACAGTGTATAAACGCCACTTCACATGACCAATGGAAAATCACGAAGAATCTATTCCAAAACTGAGGGGTTTGAAAGCTCGCCGAGGGAAATATGCGTTGAGATGGTGGAAGATAAGTCAGTGAGAAGAAGGTCTTAAGGGTGTAGAGCTTGGGTTGGGAGGAAAAGAAATTAGTGGCTTACAGAGTTTGCGGCTGTATCAGAGGCAGCCCTTCGGCGTTCAAAAATGACTCACACTAGGTGGCACAGGATCATGGTAATTATTCGTATGATACGGTAGTGCGAATTCAAGCCTCCGCGCGTGTTTGTCGCCGCCAAATCCATCCCACGACACTCTTACCCCCAACAACATGATTCAAAACACAGGTAAAGGGTATGCCCATTCTCATACTTGCCAGGCCAACCATCTTCTGCATTTTGCACTCCGGGTCCTCCTTCAACAGAAGATCGTATCTACCCCTGGGCACCAACCTGGTCTTGGCGAAAGGCTCACTGAACCAAATCTCAACTCGATTCAGGCTATCGAATAAAGTCTTGATTGCAAACACTTCAACAAGCCGATTGAAGACTTTGTCTTCGCCGGAAACGGCGGATACTGACAAAGTCTGTATGCCGGTAGCCAGGTAGAGCTGTGGCCAGATGAATCGAGTCCAGTATTTGCAGGCGGAGTTATTTTCCCAGGACAAAGAGGTTTGACTAAGAATGATGGAATTAGCAACTCTAGCTGAAGGATGAACGGCCCACTGGTGGTGTGAAGTTTCAAACCATCTCGAATTCAGATTCCCGAGGCGAGATAAAAGAGAAAATTGGCAGCTTACCTAGTAAGCACAACAAGCTTCCTGATACGTCCCACTGCCTCTTTGCTCAACCTCTTGAACCCAAACTCCGTCTCCTCACACAAGACCATAAAGTTCAAACTATACTTTGTCTCGAGCGCCTCGTAATAGAGTTTTCGATCCGGGCGTAAGGCAGGCAAGAGTTGCGGCACATGCACTGGTTGCAGTTGACCGGTTTTGGGATCACGGGCTTCCAGTAGACATGCTTCCCAGATCAGAAGCCGGACCTCGGTGGGGAATTCGCGGATACGAGGGAGGATTGGGCGAGTAGTCGGTGCGGCTAGATACAACTAAGCGACTGTCAGTATATAAACTCGTGGAGTAGGGCTTGAGGCTCGAGACGAACCGGAAGGAATTTAACAGCCAAGGCTGGTGTTTCAAGCACGGTTGACGTGTAGTTGACATATTTGGGCCCTATTTTGACCATCTTGATATTGAATACCGAGGACCGACGCGCCGCGCGTTGATGACTGGGTCGGGTTGTTGGAATGTATATGTCGAGATGACTGAAGCGAGGCCGTGTCTAGAAGTGATGCTGGACTTGTACTGCGCAGTGAGCAAAGAGTTTGTAAGAATGCCGAAGTTGTTGACGATGGGGAAACTGGTGCAAAAAGTGGGAGGTCCGAAAGTGTTGACTAAAGATAGTTGTTGGGTGGAGGAAGGAGCGACCACACTAGGCCTCGTGAGTCACGAACCTCCTCTTATGGTGACC
Organism: Lachnellula suecica; assembly: GCA_007825345.1. Classification (NCBI taxonomy): domain Eukaryota; kingdom Fungi; phylum Ascomycota; class Leotiomycetes; order Helotiales; family Lachnaceae; genus Lachnellula; species Lachnellula suecica. The sequence goes on from QGMK01001010.1 coordinate 13,689, forward strand.
CGTCAGCGGCCAGGAATATACATTGCAAATTCAATGTCGATGGATGTCAGGTCTTTGAACGCAGCGTCCACAGCCAAACCTTATCAGATTTGGAAAAAGTGCGCAAATGCGGATCAAACTTGCTTCTTCCCCTTCACAACGTCTTTCGTATCTACCCATTAAGCAGCACATCTACGCATCCACGAGAGGAGTGCAAGAATAACAATATACCGACTTGGCGTTCCCAACGTTCTAATAGAAGATACCAACTCTCCTACCGTAGTCTGTTTCCTTCAGCTGCACCCAAGCCCCAGTTTGGAAGAGCGACCCTGCGACTTCACATTATGGAACTCTTTTTGAAGGGAAGGAGCAAAAGATGCAGAAAACAACAATTTCAATATTATTGAAGGCACGCGAAAAAAAGTCCCTCATCCGTGCCAACACTTCAGTGGCACCGTTTCTGCTGCTCCCAAATGAAGAGGGTCGTCGGGAGAAAGGACTTTGAGAAGCCCTACCTTCCAATTGGACGTTCCCATCACAGCACTTGCCATCCTCACACATATCACATCACACACCTGCCCCTCGCACCAAACATCAGCAGAAACACTTTGTATTTCCCCCCATTCCCATTTCGTATGTACACTCC
>QGMK01001011.1:0-14306 GCA_007825345.1 Lachnellula suecica
TGAAGCGGAACCATCTGTTTTATGCGGGTGCATATTCTACGTTGTTGTTCATGGAGGACGGACTTAAATTGTGTCTTGGGAGTTGGTGCCAGCACATTGTTGGGTGAGTCCTCGTATCTCGCCTCCAGTTGGCAAACCCATCTTGACGAGACACTTCTGGCCTGCTTTCTTACGACTGTTACTTTGGGTTCTACAATACATTTGGGTATCTTCAGAGTCAAGAACATATACAAGCAACAGGCTTGAGAGTCTGTTGACTGCATACACTGCCCTCCAAGCAATGTCCAAACTAGCACGACAAGTTGTCAAACCATCCCCCTCTTCGCTCGGAGCAACATAGAGCAATGTTGGGAGATCGAGGTCATTTCTAGTGCTGCGCAGAGAAATAGGCGCTGCTTTGCTCCTCCAAACACTACGCGCCAGCCCGAAATGAAGTTCCTGCTCTCTGCGCTTCCCAGAACCGCCGTCTTGCGCCATCCACAAACTCAAGATCCTTGAGCAACAAAAGGAAGTCATACTGAATCGATGGTGCTTAGGAACCGTCCTCGCCAATGTATTCGAAGGAACCCCACCCTTCCTCAAGAAGTCCGCGAACGTGTTTTCTTGTCGGAAGATGGATTTTCGATATAGCATACAGAGAGTATGAAAGGGCAAGCCAGGGATAGTGCTATGTCGCTGCTCGCACATCTGCTTGCATAAGAATCTGGGGCTTCCTGTGGAACGGGCAACCCATCATGAGATTGAATACAATTTCGGCGGGAATGGCGCTTCACAATCGATCAAGCAAATACACAAACGGAAGCCACTGGGCCAGTACCACTCATCAGGAAAGGGAGAAGCGCGCGCTTTCCCTTCATAAACAAGGAGGTTATCTCTACTTGCAACCAGACAGGTAAACTTACTACCGGTGTTAGAATAGTGTACGGTCGAAACACACAGAACTTGAAACACAAACAGCAAGATTTCATCATCAAACCACCAGCAAAGCTCATCAATTATAACGAATGCGCGCTTGACAAAACCATGCGGCCGTGCTGCCATAGAATACAATATCGACTGACATTCAACTATGCACATCTCATCTTATCTCATTTCGTCAACCCCTATCACTCCCATCCCCCTTCCTACACATTACTACTCCACCTCCACCTTCACCTCCGTCTTACGACTGACTAGCAAGGTAATTCGCAGCCTAACAGAAAACGTCCATATGTCAGCCTCCGTGTCAACAATCCAGAACAGCGCAATCAACTTACCCTTTCCAGGTTATAATCGTACTTCTCCAGAGCAGCGAGCGCCTTGTCACGCGGGTAGCCCATTCCCGTTAAGTTCTTCAGGATTGGGTCGTCGTGCACACCAGCCTCCGTCAGCGCGCGCCCGATTTCAGGGCGCGTGGCAGTACCGTTGCCAATAGGTTTCGGGACGTCGAGTGAAGACGCGGGCGCTTCGGTCGCTGCCGCGGACGGCACGTCGAGACCGGCGAAGATGGCGTCCCAGTCTTGGTTGTCGTTTACGGCTGCTGCGGCTGGAGCAGGTTGACTAGTCTCAGGAGATTGTGTGAATTCCCCGAATGCGCTGCTGCCAGTCCCGAAAGTGTTGTTGTTGTTGCTAGCTGAAGCGGAGTGCTCGCCAGCTTTAGAATGAGGTGGACTGTCGAACATGGGGTTGAAGTCGTCGAGGCCGGAACGATCATGCGCGGAGATGTTGGCGAAATCATCGTCTGCATCTCCTTCCTTCGCGTCCTCAAGATCGTCAAATTCATCGAAGTCATCGTCGAACGGTACTTTGGCGGGAGGTACGGGCTGCGAGGACACTTGAGGAGCACCGAAAGGCGATTGGCTGGTTACCGGGGAGGTTGCAGACTCTGCAAGTGCAGCGGGGGGGGAATTTGGAATCTCGCGAGAGGGTAGTAGGCCCATGTATTGCTGTGCTTCTGAATGGGCTTGATCTTTAGAAGAAACTGCCTTGTCGTACGCTGGTGGAGATGCTTGAGCTCCAGGGGTGGGAGGACTTGTCGAGGCTAAGCTTCCGCTTGTGAGGGTCGGCGTTACGGCAGGTCTTGCTGCTGCGAAGAAATCATTTCCCGCATCAGCAGATGGGGCTGGCGCTGTAATTGCCTGTTGGATAGAGCTTTGGTTTCTGGTGTGTCCGGGAGATGCTGGAGCAAAGTCATCATCAAAACCTCCTTGTTCACTGGCACTGTCGCTATCGTCGTCGTTTTCCAGCTCAGCAATAGGTGGGAACTCCTTATTGAAAACAGCTGGAGCTGCTGTAGCGGAACCGCCTGCCGAGGAGCCAGTGCTGGATCGCTCTTGTGGTTTGGCAGTGCTGCCAAATCCAGCAAATGCAGAATCAAAGTCGTCTTTTGCTGTCCCAGAACGGACAGGCTCTTTGCTGAGAGCAAATGGATCAGCGGCAGCCTGCTCACTCAGAGTGCTTCCTCCTGTTGGAGTGGCAACTATATGAGAATTTGAGTCTCCAGGAAAGGCACCTGGGATGGATTCTTTGGTGGCACTTATGGCAGGAGAAGCAGTGGAATGACGATCAAGACCTGGAGATACTGCTCTTGCATTCTCTGTTGGGCCTGCATTGGATGATCCCGTCGGAGTCGTACCCATATAGTTCGTAGGCGTCTCGGCACCTGTAGATTCTTCTCCAAACCTGCTATTAGGCGCTGATACTTGTCGAGACGAGGTAACAGAATCACTGTGGTCCGGGAACGGTAGAAAGCTAGAGCTCATCTGTCGAGACTCGGGAGGGGGTGGGGGTAGAACGCTGGCTGGAGGGAGCTGGCTCGGCTGAGGTAATTGTGTGGCCTGTGGAAGTTCTCGACTAGACATTGTAGGCGATATTGACGGTGGCGAGAACGCGTTGCCACTACCACTTCTACTGTGAGAGAACGCACCAGAAGCGCTCGATGACGGTCGGATGTCGGTGTCATGCTTAAAGCTCGTAGGAGGTGCAGCTTCTTTGGACGTTGCTGCCTCACCAAAAGCGGGACCAAAGACATTTTCAAAAGATCTATCAGTCTGTTGATTTGGAGACGCAAAAGGAGAATTCGTCATGTCGACAGAGCTTCCCTGGCGACGGAAGAAAGGATTGTTGGCGCTCATTGTGGAAGGAGCGGGACTGGTAACCTGGGCCGGAACTGGAGCTGGAGCTGGAGCCGGAGCCGGACTTTGTACTTTAGCAGCAGCGGCTAGGGTTTTGGTGTCCTCTTCAATGCTCTTGTTTAGTTCTTCGGCCTCGGCCTTCAATTTCTCCCTTTCGCCTTCATTAGTTGCAAGTTGCTTTTTATTGATAGCAACCAGACCTTTCTGCTGACGAGCCTCCGACCTCAATTTCTCCAGGCCAGGCTTCAACTGCGCAATTTCCGCATTGATGACTCGCATGCGCTCCTTCAAATTGGCGTTCTCTTGTTGATCCGCCTGGAGTGCTATAGCCTGCTGCCTGTGCCGGGTCTGCAGATCTTGGTAGGTTCCCTCGATCATCGCGATCTCCGTTTGCAATTTCTTGGTCTCATTTCTCGAAGCGTTGAGTCGTTCTTCCAAGCTCTTGACGTCCCTTGCTTCCTGCTCATAAAGTGTTCGAAGCTGCGAGAGACGCTGCTCAAATTCACGCTTCTGGGAGCCTGCTTGGGTCAACTCATTTTGGGAGGTCGCTCGTTGCCCTTGTACCTCATGCATCTGTTTGGACAGTGTCCCAACTTGGTTTGACAAGTTTGCGAGCTCAGAGGTCTCGCTTGTTAACTTCCTGCTAATCTCCGGGTCATTATCACCCAATAAGTCATCTGCAGCAGAGCTTTGTGGCTGTATACCTCTTGGCTGAGATGGACCCGAGCTGTTAGATCCACCGGTAGCATTATAACCAAGAGTCTGCCCAAATGTCGAAGTTGGGGCAAATGGTTTAAAGACAGAAGATTGCGTTGGGGAGGTTTGAGCTGGTGAGGTAGGAGTCATTGGGGGTCTGCTGGCGAATGGATCATTACTGGCACCAAAAGAGGTAGATCCACCCGTAGATAGAGGTGCCATGGCAGGTATAGGGGAGGGCGTCGATAAAGCATCAAGACCAAACAGGTCCTCAGCGGCTGACTTTGGTAAAGTTGGGGGTGGTGCCTCAAACGCTGGAGCCGTTGGAACCGCGGCTGGTCGTACCTGGTTTCGCATACTTGGAGGAATTAAGTTGGGGGGTAACGTCGTAGGAAGCGATTCGCGCCCATCACGTTTACCTCGCTGTTGTCGGATGAGATACATAGCAACGGCAAATTCATCTCTTGTTAAAACACCTGCCGAATTGATATCGGCCAGATCCCAAATTTGTGCCAAAGCTTCTTCCGGAAGCTTAGATTCGCTGAAAAATGGAACTGCTTCGTCGCCAGTAATAAATCCTCTGTTGGCCTTGTCCAGGTTATTGTAAATGCCATCGAACTTAATTTTGTCCCCCGGGGTTATAGCCCATGCCCCGCTGGAACCTGTATTTTGAGGAAATTGGGTAGGCGCGCCATAAGCTGCAGGATTCAGCGGACTTCCAGTACGCTGGGCACCAGCAGCACCGCTGAATTGCCTTGGGAGGGGAGCCATGGATCCCACAACGCCGGAGGATTGTCTGCTTGGTGGACGTCGCGCTGCTGCTTCATATAATCCAGCTGGGAGAACGTTTGGCAGGGCTCGGAGTGCTCCAGACTTAAATGAAGCCAATAAGTGCATGGCTATCACGAATTCCGTGACCTGTAGGGATCCTCGCTGCTCTGTATCTGCCAAGTTCCATATTCTACCCAAAACCTCATTTGGTAATCCTGCGCGCTCGAATATTTGCTTCGCCTGCTCGCCAGGTAAATGCCCATTTTGCGCTCCCGACTTCTCGAACAGAGCGGCATATTGAGCAGCCTTGTCTGGAGCCAACGGAGGGACCCGGATTGGTCCAGAACCGCTCCCTTGCGGCTGCAATGCGCTCGGCGGAGGGCCGGGAGGAGGCTGTATTGCTTGACTTGCTCCCGGAGCAGAGTCGGCATCGAATTTGGGAAGTGGCCCAGGTTGAAGTGCTAGATCAGGAGTTGGTTCTCGTCCAGCTTGGTAATGCCCAATCAACCGCAATACGATTCCAAAGCCAGCTGGTGTAAGTAACCCTCGGTTCTCCTTATCCGCAATCTGCCATATCTAGAGTAAAATAGATCAGTATTGTCCTGCCCAAGATGACCTCGTATTGTGCTGATGTTGATCGCTGACGGATGGAAGGAGGATGCGTACCTCTCCCAAGATGCGCGGCTCGAGCCTTGTCTTCTCAAAGAACTTGACCGCAACCTCTCCCGTCACAACTCCAATACCCTCCGTATCTGCCTGTCGAAATAGCTGGCCGAATACACGCTTCTCTTCGGCTGTGAGGTTCAAACTCGGCGCCGCTGTGATACGTTAGTAGGGGTGCGCAGTTGCCCTCCTGAGCTCCGGCATAGCTGAGCAAAGCGCTTCCAAGCATACAGAAGCTCCTCCACCAAGTATATACAACAGCCGGAGGAGGGAACAAGCTCTTACTTGGATCTTCCGCCATGGCGCTTCCGCTTCTGGGACGAAGCTCAATCAAATTGGCAGCGCAAGACGGCGATTAATCAGAAATAACGTAGATGCTGGAGCTGCAAGGACGATCGCAAACGGTATTAGGAGCTTCGCAGGATTCAATTAAGGGTCGTGGGTAGTAGAGATGGCTGGGATATGCAACTATCGGGAGAGGAGGTCGGCCGTTGGGGGTTGCGGAGCTACCTAGGTATGTAACGAGGGCGGCTCTTTATTGGCGGGCTGGGGCAGCGAAATGAGGGCAGCGAATTGTTTGACGGCGATCTTTGAATGCAACCCCAGCATCAATCATATCCCACCCACTGTGTCCATCATCCCTCATATCCGGATCACCATGCATTGCGCTTTGCATTCGAGTGAGGCTTGCGCATCACATGCCACAAAGAAGACCTCCTGAATGGGCCACTTGATAAGACGCCTTGTTATAGGCCTGCTGCAGGAAAAATGATCACCAACCACCTCCATCGATTCCAGTAGAATCACTTAGTCTTGAGTCAGTGCAACTCAAGCCTGCATTGGTGCGCATCAGGCCGTGGGGTAGTCTGTATGAAGTCTCTTTGACAGCTAGATCTTGATGTCAACAGCACGGGTATCTGCTTCAACAAGTGTTTGGGGGCCAGATTGGGCTGAAATAGTTGATATCATCTCACTCCCAAGGTCTGAATCTTGTGTAACTTTCTGGAAGCCTCACTTTTGACCTAAAGGTTCCAAGAATACGATTTCTTTTTACACCTGCGTTTCTTAAGCTCACAATGTTTACTTCATGGGTTGGTAGGAAGCAAAGGTGTTCCTGATATCTACAGCAGTACCTCCGTACTACTTGCGGATAGTTCCACCACCTATGAAGCTCACACAAGCGGAGAATGACTTGTGAATTCCACCCAGTTCTACTCTATTCCTTCTCATGATTTTCTTTTCTCTTTTTTTTGAGGAGAACAGCTTCCCATGGCCTCCCATCCATACTCTGCTTCCTTGAATGGCCACGATGATTGGTCCGGGCCTCGATTGCCCAAAGCAGACACTTGCAGCTCAGCCTCAGCCTCGCGACATCCCGATGTCAAAAGACCTCTCAATTCAAGAAGCGTAGCACTCAACCCAAACACCCTTCACAATGTCGTTCGGATTCTCCGTAGGCGATTTCATAGCCGTAGGACAACTGACCTGGACGGTATACAAAGGTTGCAAAGGTGCACCCGGCGAATTCCAAGAGCTGTCTCGCGAGCTCTCTACGCTACACACAGTCCTCCACGAGCTCGAAGACGAAGCCAAGACGCCAACTTCCCTCCTCAACCGGCGGGGATCCAGTCGCAAAGCGGAGATTGATAGCTTAGTGACAAATCTGTCAGATGTCTTGAAGCAGATTGAAGATATCGTTAAAAGATACCACAGCCTCGGGCGAGACCAGAAAAGAACATGGGATCGAGTCAAGTTTGCGACCGAGGATTTGACGACTCTGCGGGCGAAGTTGGCATTTCATATGAATGGGTTAAATGTGTTTATCGCTAGTTTGTCCGCGTCGTCATTGGCTAGAATTGAAGGAGTGTTGGATGAGTTGATCAAAGACATCAAGGCCGGGAGGAAAGAGCCTTCAGTCATCTCAGCGCATGACGAAAGTGACGAGGCTGCCTGGCATGAGCTTGAGCGGGAGCTTATCGGAGACGGAATTACGAAGCAGGATATCGAAACTCACAAGGAGGATATCAAACAGTATTTGATTAAGTTGGTTCAGGACAACACTTTCGACGATGGGTCTTGCTCTGAGGAGGCTTCTTTAGCCGGAAATATCGGCGAGCTCGTCATTGACAACGAGGACGGGATTACTCAGCCCAATTCCACCGAACAGCAATCGATGCCGTCCAGCCATCGCCCAAGTCTTGACGACGAAGACGGAATTGCCCAGCCCAATCCCAACGAACCGCAATCGGTTTCGTCCAGCCAACGCTCAAGTTTTGACTACGAGAGACCTATAAATACGGCAAGGCACGTGGATCGCCCTTCACTTGAATCGTACCGGCAATTTGCAATTGATTGGACGGAAGCGGGACCACAAACACAACCTGCGCCCATTGTTGTATTGAAACATGAAGAATCAAACCCAGACGCTCAGCTGAAGGCTCGTCCAACGTCGGCATCGACTGAAATCCGCCCACCTGTTCAGGATTATACCAAAGCTGCGTCCTTCCGGGGCTTGTTCCTTATGTCCGCTGTGTCAAGAAAAGCAGTGTATGAAGTTGTTAAGGATATTCAAATCGTTCTTAACAGCCTCTGCAATACAGTTGACAGGGTATCTTCGTATACTTACACCTGTTCATCGTGGCTAATGGACAACAAGGTGGAATTCCAAGTGTTAATTGTTAAAGTCTCTTTGCTGGGTCTCCATGGCATTCAATTCAAGAAGATCAGCGGAGCTCGAAAAGACTACAGTGAAACACGTGCTCTGTTCCTGGAGCGGTTCACTGACCCTTACCACGTATTAACATCAAATTGGATAAACCATCAGAATGAAGTTAGCAGGGCAGGTCAAGTTTTGCATGTAGGTTCGAGGGTCTCGAGGAGAACTGGTAGTTCGGCTCGACCACCAAGGTAACTTTGACTTACAGCGACAGTGGAAGTAGTGGTATGCATGTGGGAGAATATACCAATGGATTCTCACTCTGAGGCGAAGCGGCAATTTTCCCAAATGTTGCCATTTCGATCTAGGCGCCAATACTCAGAACTATCAGAAATTGAGGCATCCATCTTTCTGAAATCCACTATGATCGTCCCCATTTGGCTTCGCTACGCTCTATGAACAGAGCAGGCTACCACACGAAACCTCCATTGAGAAATATACCTTCAATTACACGAATTTACAATCTGGTATACCAACTGACTCCTCCATTCAAAACCTATCCAAACCGAACCAACAGAAAAGAAAAATAGAGACACGCCGCCGCGCTCCCCATTTACACGCCAAAAAACACACCTAATGGTGCTGAGGCATAGCATTCATCTTGTCCTGCGCCACATATCCGGCCGGCACGCCAGGGTTCTGGCTCACTTGCTCATAATCGAGCTGCTTGCTCGTCTGAATAGCCTCACAGCACCCACACCAAAAAGAAGTGCAGCAGGCGCCACATCCCGAGCCCTCGAGATCTGCAATTCGGAATTCAATTAGCCAATTGTTGTGGTAGGGGATTGCTCCACCACGTACCGTATTTATCCCTCATGTCGCCACGGTCTATCATCTGCAAGATCCAGCCGCAGCCACCGAAGCAAGCCAGCGCCGTCCAGCCCATACACCAGCCGTTGCAGGTGTCGTATCCGGCATCAGTACCGCGTGCGATGCGATGGTGGTTTCTTCCCACAACGACGCAGGGGCAGAAACAACCTTTCATGCCTGGAGGACCAACAATTAGCCATTCGACTTCTTCTTCTATGTATCTAGTAGAAAATACTTACAAAGCCCGCAAGGCCCGCAGCTGAAAAGGCCGTGACTGTAAGGCCGAGTCATGGTTCGAATTTATGTATTTAGTGCCTGACGAGGCTGAAGAATTGCACGGTAGAGAAATTGTCAAGAAGAATACGTCGGGAAGAGCGACGAATCAGTATTTCATAGGAATGAATGAAAAATCTCACTCCGGGGACACAGCATCTATTAAAGTAGACCCAACACCAACAGCTCGGAGGCTTAGCCCTTTGCCATGTGTTACTTCGTCCCATACCCAACATACCACAAATCCCTCGAATAGGAGCAACCCAAAATCTCCTAGGCTCCATCAGACTCGGCACGAAGCATGTTAGATGGGAAGCGATAAGGCTGTCAGCCCCAGTCTGTGAGATCCTTCCACACGCTAAGGATATTTATAACACGACCGCTTAACGAGGCTGAGATTGTTACTGGTTGAGGCGCTGTTTCATCGCATGAGGATCCAATAGAAGGAGTGCAGGTAAAATTTGGGCTTGTTGCAAGTGCTGAGTGTTTTTCAGCCCGTCTGACATTGGGAGATTTCCTAAGGGCAGGGAAGGCTGAGCCCCGGATTTTTAGGGCTTAGCACCAACGCGCCCCTATTCCAACAGCGCTGACTTGGCTCGTCGATTGTGGGATGGCATACGGTAATCTTTTTTGGAGGATGACAGTTCCAACTTGTAGACGCTCGAGTTTAGATACCAAGTACAGTAAGGCGGAACGAGGAAACTATTTCCAGAATATGTAAAGATTCACGCCAAGTACAGTATTGATATGTAAATGTGCTATCGAACCACGCCGTGGGTGAAGACAATTGTTTCCCGTCTGGTAGAGTTGTGGCCTGGTTATGCGCCGCGATACGGGTCGTACTTCGTAGGATCTCACCGTAGGGTTTCTCACTGTTTAGAAGACCACGAGCACTGTGCCACAGCCCCGGTTTGGGGTCGACGATCTGAGATTGATCCCTTGTCTGCGCCGGATTCAGCATTCGAGAAGAGCAAGCTAGCCTAACGAGCTGATAGGGCTGAATCTGTACGTACAGCAACTAGCTGTAAAAGGACAATAAAATAAACAAGGGTCCCTGCGACAGGCACGACACAAAGTCGCTGAGGTTTCGGAACTATAGATCCTTTCAATACGAAGTATTTTCCCCAGATTAGTTCTCGGTGGAGATTGGGAACACACACAAAACGCCAAAGTGTCAACCGTCCCTCCCTCCTGCCTGGAAACATCACAAGTTAAGAATCTGCCAATTGATTATTTAGGGGGCTCCAAAGGTTGATACACAAACCGGACCGCAGGCGATGCATCCAAAACGCCTGCTAAAGCATGTTCTCCCTCCCTCGCACAAGTTTGTCCTATACCATGACCCAATCTTCAATTATGGGTTTGCCCCAGAGGCTCTTCCCCTGAAACCGCTACAAGACCTGCACCCTTTCGTCTGCGGATCTCCGTCTCATCGAGGTCGATTCGGACCTTTCCATTGGCACCAGTGCTCTTTGTAGCCACAGCCTTGGACTTCCTCACTTCGTCCTTCGGTGGCTCGAACCGCTTCTTGAGTGTCTCGATCATCTTCCCAAACCAGTAGAAATTGAGCGTGTTCAGTACGACGTTGCTGCCCAGGTAGGTAAAGGCAAGCCAGAGTGGAATGTACTCTTCGCCTGCGAATCGCATAATATCGGAATGGATGGGAGCCGCGCTGTTTCCAGCCAAGGCATCAGCTTGCCCGCTTGTGCTGTTGTTCAAGGCATCGATGTGGATGTTTGCAGCAGCTGGCTTGTGGTGGATGGCAGCCCAAACGTCTTGGTACACTCGAATGGACTGGTATGTGCCCCATACGAGGCGGCATCCGGCAAATGTGAGAAGAAGCATTATTCCATTGTATAGCTGAGCTTTGGATCCAGTCATATCCAGTTTGTCGAAGAACCAGTGGAAGTTGAGGAATGGGGTGGAGAGCTCGTAGAGAATAAAGGTACAGCCGTAGAAGTTAACGAATGGTCTCTGCGAAGCTGTCAGTAAACGCCTCAGACATCTAAGTGGGTTTGCTCACAAATCCAAAAGAGAAGACAATGAGCGCGCTGGTCGCGTGAGCCAGCGTGCCAAGGCCAAATAATTTTACATTCTGAAGGGTGACTATCAAGTCCCAGAGGAAGTATCCGGTAGCCATGCCCTGGATCATACCAGCTGCTCCAGTATAGGCCCAAACGCGCTCTTTCCAGTCCATGCCTTTGCGCTCCTCATCGGTCCACATCACCCACAGCGCGAGTATATTGATGAGGGAGCTCTGGACCAGCGAAACCACATGGACGTCCCAGCTGATCTTCCGCTCCGGGGATAATTTCGCATACTTGTTAGGAACTATCTTTCGGGATATATATGGGGAGACGAAGACATTGATGGCGTAGTAGAAGAGGAAGGATCCGACGACTTCATGGATGTGAAGTGGAAGGCTGCAGACAAATTAGCATGGGTAAAGGTTATTTTGGTAAGGGGCCAAGCTCTTGTAACAGCTGTAGATGACCCCAAAGAAATAACTGCAAAGCAGAGGCAGAGTATAACGTACGTTGTGAATCCCACGTAATCGGCGAAAGGCTGTACGGCTTTACTGAGCCATGGTGACGCAGGTATGGGGAAGGGATCGTGCATATTGTTGCTGGATAATTGAGGAGTACAATCTGGGGCGGGCGACCAAGCAAATTCGTATGCGTATCTCCTCCCACGAGGAAGTGTGTTCCGTAACTTGTCGAACGCGACTTCTCCGTCTAATAATAAGTTGGCAGAGCGGGCGATCGGGCAGGGGCTCCGAGGTCTGTTGGGAAGTTGGGAATGCGCGCTAAAACGGACACTCTAACCGAAAGGGGTACTGGCTCATTGGAATTATAGAGTCGGTTATTTCAGGGTCCTGCAGAGAGGATGATAGACAGATCTTTGCTTTGGATTCGTGCTTCATTATTTTAAACTTTATGGGACTTTGTACTCTTATAGATGTTGGTAACAGCCTGGTGAATGGATCCAGCTGAGGCGGGCGAAATGACTGTAAGACAGGCAGCCGTGACGGGCACGTGGGTTCAGCCTGGTGAGCCTACAAAATGTCTCGCAACTTGTAGGGCATTATGAGAGTGAAGTCCACGTGAGTCAATCTTATTCTACTGACTGACTACCCTTCCGTTGAATATGGTTGTCCGATCATGTGGCGGGTCATACAGAAGCTCTTGAACCGATTTCCTAGACCTGAATGACTCATTCCCAGTATGGAATACAACAAAGTCTCCAGGACTGCCTTCCTCCAGTGGGAATGATCTAACACCTATCGCTGTTTTCGCTCGACTCGATACGCATTCCTAATTGTCATTAACAACTTGAGACTCTGTGGGGAAAGGCTACGTACAAGCAAGACTTCAGCGTCCTTCTTCGTCCCAGCCTGGTATATCCCCACGCCAAAGCTCGCAAGGCGGAGCGGATCACAACTTCCCTGTGGCGTGAATGCATTGCCAACATTGTTGATACCTATTGCTGCGTTGAAACCGTATTTCTCGATCATTTGCGGAACTTGAAGTGTTCCTCTAGGCCGTTCACCACCACCTGACCCTTCATTTGGTCTTCCCATCATGAAAAGATCGGACTGTCACGGCATTAGCGTAGACTCTTTTTGAACGGATTTCTTAGGTCGGAACATAGGAATGATAATTTCAGCCTCCCTGTTCATGGAATAAAGGAGATCCAGGCGAAAATGATACGCACCGTTGGCAGACCTACGAAAGAGATAGGTAGGCCTCTGACCTTTTCACGTAGGTCAAGCCACTCGTTCGTATCGAATAACGTGAGTCGTGTGCAGTGACCGAACACTATTGTCCTATAATCTGGGGAGTTTGGACTCGAAGGCCATCCACGTGCGTGCAGGTATTGGATCACCTCCAAGACAACACTTCGTTGTTTTGGATCTAGATTATAGTCGATGTGAAAATCCAAATGCAACTTATATTTCTTGGCCAAGTTCGTCGTAAAGAAAAAGTTCAGTTGGTGGTAATCGCGGATGGTCTCCACGTAAGGTGTAGATCCAATGGCATCAACTCCAGGTCTCATGGCAGCCTCCTCAAGCAAAGCTCTCATTGCTTCTCCTCCGTCTGGGCACGTAAAAATCGGATCTTGCGCGAAAACGCATATTTGAACGAAACACCGATCCTCAAACTCATCTTTCAGGAGAAGTCCAGCTTCTAGGCACTTCATGCCAACGCCAGGATCGACTTCCACGAAGGCCCTCATGTGAGTGACCCCGAACCCGATTGACTCTTCAATCAAAGCACGCCCTCTCTCTAGAAGGTCGTCCATTTCAAATCGGGACTTTGCGGCAGCTAAGAGAGAGTAAGAAAGAAATTATACTGTAACAGCAGACAAACGTACTCGTTAACTGCATCGCTTCTGCAAAATCCCCTTTCTGGATATCCAAATCGGCATACTTCGGATGTGACAAGAGAAAGCATTTGTCCAAATGAATGTGCGGATGGCAAAGACTTGGGCTCAAGAAATCACCACTTGTATTCTCACGTATACCAGAAGCTTGGCCCAGAGATGGTATTACACCATTCTGGCAACAAACGTCCCATCGACTGTTCGCCGGCTTCCCTGCCACACGAACTGATTTAAATGTAGGACGCGGATTATCACCATCTTGGCGATGATTAGACATTTTGCCCGTATGCGAGTATCTATAATTCAAAAAAGAAGAGCACAAGTTGAATGAGAGAAGTGTATAAGAAAATGAGAAATTGGAGCAATTGATGAAAGATAGACGTCACAGAGCGATCGGAGTGGTTCCGCGATCTGGACATCTCCAAATTTAGCGAAAGTTTAAAACACCTCCACAACTTCATCCAGGTCCAGAATTCAACAACCCCGCAGCCTCAACCATGGCGGACCCTCTGTACGAGCTGCTAGTCCCCTACTTCGATACGCCCTCTCCTAGACGCCCGCCATCGTCTACAGATCCGACCACAACCGACTATCTTTCGCGGCTTTCAACCCTTTCTCTTGGATCCCTGCAAACCACCGAAAGCCAGTCATTGAACCAAACAACACACTCGTTATTTCTCTCTCTCCAAGCGCTCTCGAAACGGTCACACAAATCTATAATCGACTCATCTACACATCTATCTACTTTGGGCACCACATTACCCGCATTAGCCCAATCTACTGCCTCCCTCCGAGATGCCCTCCCCAAGCTCGACGACGCCGCCATCCACTTCAGCGAAACCTACAATTTACGCCCAGAAAACACCGCTCCCCTCCTCGAC
>QGMK01001012.1:0-14304 GCA_007825345.1 Lachnellula suecica
AGGAGTGGCAGTTAATGGGAGGAATGTCATGTATTTGCCTTTGAGGTCTGGTTAAAGATGAATTCAGAGGGTCTCTGATGTTGTTCAAGACTACAACAGGGAATAGGTTTAGTTTTGAGTCAGTGTTTTATAGGGGTTTCTTGCTTGGTCATGGCATTTGCGAAAGAGGGAAGAATAATCAAGCTATGATAATATTTTGATTAAGTGAGGGGTATGGAAACACCGAGAAAGCATTTCGTTTTCCTAAAGAAGCTATCAGTTGGCTTCAAATGATGGGACTTTCGGACGTAAACATTGACTGGAGGTCAGTAATCACTCGGCATAGGGGGTGATTACTAACTGCCAATGCTTTTGAATCACCCTCAATAATTTTTAATGCAAATAGAACAACCCATATGGACCTATAGCGTGTGTGGCATGTGAAATCGATTCTTGGGTGCGTGTAAGCTTTTCTTGTTTAACATCTTGTGAAGTATCTAAAGCTGGACTGAATTGACATTCAGCTTGTAAATTCAGGGGCACGGCGCCTGAGCGGGTCAGCCCAATCACCTAGGAAGGCCTAAAGCGTAGCGCGATTACCCCGCATCCGAGCGCCCAACGTCTTCAATCAACGCCATCGACGGTTGCATTCGCATTTTTGAACTCGAATACAACTCCTGAATCAGCAAAGGCGTCATAGATATACTACACGCCTTTATTTGAGTTGCAGACATGGTCATTAATCTCAGTTACCTTCGAGATGGAGGCACGTGTACGCGCCCAACCTTCCACGAACGACGCGACTGCCCCTGAAGCCGTGCCACCTTGCGTGGCGGGAAGGCGCTTTCCTTGTACATGTGTAGATGCGTTGTTCCTGCCTTTGTACTATTTGATCGACCTTTTGATGCACATGTGGCACTATGGACGGCAATGACGATATGGCTAGAGGAGAGGTGCGCTCTCAACGGCGTCGCAGCTTCTCGATGGGCCTATAAATTTACCGGCTACTCCTACAGGGAGCATGATCAGGCATAGGTAGGTCACATTTCGTTCTTCCCCAAAGGTGTTCGTCTTTTGGTAGGCAAAAAGAGCTGTTTGCAAACCATGGTATCATGAGGTAACTCGGGGGGCATATTTCAGCACTTGTGACCGTCTGGTGTAATATTCGCCGGTATTTTCATATCCTTGAAGTAGGTGGATGATTTCGACTTCGAGGTTTGCGTTAAAGCAATTTATGAAAAAAAGGTGGTAATTGCATGGCTAGTTTCCAGCCTTGCTCTTTCCTTCCACAGCAGCAGTCACCATGCACCTTCTGTTCTGGAACAGCAGTCACCCCGCTGTAGCGTGCCTTCCCTTTCTGCAGCTTGCCGGTCTCTACCTCATGGGCAATGACGGTGAATCTTTCATCTCCTTTTCATATCCTCCAATTTTCAATCACCTGTTCCCCTTTCGTGATTGCGTTTCAAACTCCAACATCCGCCGCCATGTGGCCAACACTACTCAGCATCGTGGCATTCCTACCGATATTCGTACACTCTCTCGGCCTCACCGATGAAATCCAAGATGCGGATCCGGCTCAGTCAGGATATCTCGACAATCACAACATGCACCCAGCCACCGTTGGATCTCCCATCTTTGGAACACTATGGAAAAATACTTATGGACCGAAAGAGAAATGGTATGCGAAGCCATTGGTCTACACACCACCCGGCGGGTCGCAGCTTGTTTTCCTGGCTTCATCTATGAATATCATCCGGACTCTTGACGCAGTGAATGGCACTTTACTGAGCTCTCGTACTGTTCAACCGCCATTCTTACAGAGTGACATTGGATGCACAGACATTCCAGACTACATTGGCGTTGTTGTATGTTAAGCCCATGACTCAAAGTTTGTAGAGCTGACGAAAGGGTAGGGAACACCCATCATCGACCCCAATACGAGTACAGCTTACTTCTTCTCGAAGGGCTACAAGAATGGAGCCGCCAATGGTGGCGTTGCAAACGGTACGTACCGAATGACCCCTCAATTGAAATTTCCTGAAGTGCTTCTTAGGAATCTACAACTTTTATGCCGTGGACGTCAATACCTTGAAAGATCGTCCTGGATTTCCGGTCTTGATTGATGGACACTTCGCCGACAATGATAATACCAGGTTGGAACTTTGGGTCTGGTAGCGTGGACCCAGCTGACAGCTCCAGGTACTTTGTCGGTGGGACCGTTCTCCAACGTCCGGTAAGTCCTCCAGACATACCTGAACCTTTCTAGGGACGGAGCTATCAAGTTGTTACCTCAATGGTCAGGCTTGGAAATATTCCGATGAGAAAAGGCTGACCTTCTATTCATTGTAGTCATTGTCGATGATAAACGGAACTGTACTTGGTGGATTTGGCGGACACTGTGATTTGTTCAATTACACCGGCATGATCGTTGCTGTTAGCACCACACCCGGTGTTGGTATGTGACATCATAATGCATCCAAAATAGTCAGGGATTTGTTAACATGTCTCCAGGTGTTACTTCCCTCTTTGCTATGGAAGCTGCCCCAGGAGCCTCACCGGCGGTGACTGATATTACTGTTCAAAAGGGTGGCAAAGCAGTGGGTGTCTTGCTCTGTTTACTGTATAAATTTTAACCTTCAATAAGGGTATATGGCAGTCTGGAATGGGGTTTGCCACTGACGGGAATCGCTTCTTCGCTGTTACGGGGTAAGCATCCCTATCAGCCAAGAATTATGCACACAACGCTGATTGATCACAGGAACGGTCAAGGTCATCAAAACGGCGATGTCCCATCTTCTGGCCGAGTACCACTTTCGACCCTCGATGAGGTCGTAGGAACTTTCACTCTTTCAGCATCCGGACAAGTTTCATTGACGGACTATTTTGAGCCCTTCGAATACTTGGCCATGGACGCTGGGGACAAAGATCTTGGAGCCTCAGGAGTTACTTTACTAGATGCAGGAGCATTTAATGGGAAGGGTGTCTCAAGAATTGGAATCACTGTCGGGAAGAACAGCAAAGTCTAGTACGGGCTTGCTTCTGCTGAACTAAGTTTGCCAAAAACTGACGCGTGTTAGCGTCATGAACGCAAACAATCTTGGGGGTTTCAAACAAGCACCGGGGGGTCCGTTGTATCCCGATTTGCTCCTGATTCAAAACTGACTCGGCTCAGGGGTGGACAACATTATACAAACAATCCTTCCTCCGGCGTCTGTCTTTGCAGGAACTGGATCCTACCCATTAGAGGGGGGTTTTATCTAGTAAGTTCAATTCCCACTTCACCAAGACTATGTTCAAATACTGACTGGTATTAGCTTCACTCCAGTCGGTACGTCAACAGTGGATCGGATGTACTTCACATATTGACCATACAGGATTCCCAACCTTCTGTTACAAAATTGGACAGGATTCTCAAGGAGCTCCACTGTTCACCTGGGCGGGTAATACTGCAACAAACGGAGCGGGAAGAGTGGGCATCGGTGAGATTCATTCCATCTGCGTCGCGACATTCCGTTAGTAATTATGTTAAGGCGTTCCAACTGTCACCTCATACAAAGGTCAAGCTGGAACGGGAATTTTGTGGATTCCTGATCCAAATGTAGGGCTTCAGGCATTCAAAGCAGTTCCAGTCAATGGAGTGCTTGAAGCGATTCCTCTAACCGCAACCGGTGGGCTGAACAAGTTTCAACGACCGGCCTTTGGTGATGGCCGCCTGGTACGTAAATATACTCTCAGCTTTCGGTTTACGAAAGCGATGTTTGGAATCATTCCTCCTGAGCTTTCAAGAAGAGGCAAACTTTCTATGCTGATTATGCGGTAGTATGCTACAGATGTCAATGGGAACGTTATATGCCTTGGATCCCCCGTAGCACTTCCTTTGCAATGCTCCCAGCCTGTTGACTTCGGAGACGCCCCCATCGGTACCATCATCACTAAGACAGTTAATTGCACTGCATTGATTCCAACCACCGTCAAAGGATGCTCAACAGGAGATACCACGTGGCAATGCTCCAATGCTACACTACCCCAGAAACCTCTGAACAAGGGCGATACTTTTCAATTTCCGGTTATCTGGAATCTCACACAGGCTTCTGTTCACGACGCACAGAATGCCTCATTTGGAAAAGTTATCCCCGGTGTCGCCAGTACCAATCTTAATATCTACACCATCAATGGCGTTCCCAAGTACAGTAACATTCTTCCTATCTCGCTCACCGGGAGAACAGTATCAAAGCTACCATTTCTGACTATCAGCCCTTCCGAGGTTGATCTTGGTGGGATTGTCCTCGGCTCGGATGGCGCTAAAGCTGGCCTTTCTAGCTCTTTGGTTCTCCAGAACGTTGGCGCCGATGTTCTCACATTCTTGGGCAGCGCCTGGACAGCTAACCTCGGTGACGATGACGATCCGGTCACTTTCAACAATATCACGAATGGATATCTTGGCGATGGGTTCAGTTCATCGAGCCTCCCCAAAGTCGGCGACACCCTTGTTACTGGGCAAGGGCTGACAATTCCTGTCAACTTTTTCTCAAATAAGACCGGGCCCTTCTCTACTTTTGTTCAGTGGTGGACTACAGGAGGAAATGGTTATGTAATCCTGGCCGGCTCAGCGTCGACAGCCCCTGTTGCCAATATTTCCGTCTCGACAGTGGAAGGCGGGTGGGACTCCTCTGAACCTATGAAGATGGACTTCGGTAATGTTCTATCGGGGACAACCATTTCCAGAAACATTCGAATCTGCAACTCAGGGGGCTCGGCATTGACTATCACGAAAAGCAAACCTCCGATCGATGTCGAGCTTCTAGCGCCAAATGCGGGAACTGACTTGCATGAGGCTCAGAAGATCGATGTGAACTCTTGTGCTCTGGGTCAGGTATCAATCGTCGCAGCGTCACTAGGCCCCAATCGACCTGATCACAGCGTTTCGGATGTCTGGATTCTGAATGTTGAGTAAGTATCCCATCCAGATAAGGATCTTTGAGGAGTAACAAGACATAGTGACGTAAATTTCGGCGTCCACGACGTTTCGATTTTTGCCAATATCATCACTAGTCAAGTGGGTCCCGTATTGCCAGATGGTATTGCGAGGTATTCTTATCTTGGTTGCTACTACGATGGAGCTGGGCGACAGCTGTCAAAGCAGACGGATTACCCTCAAAACGAAAATGGATGGTGCCAAACCAATTGTTTCAAACTTGGATATATCTTTGCTGGAACTGAATACCGTAAGCAGTTCTCTGTAACCCGACTGATACCAAACTAATATTTTCCAGATACAGAATGCTGGGTGAGTTGGTCTTTTGACTAACCTGGAAAGGTGTTCTAACATCATAACAGTGTGGAAACTCTGCTCCTTCATCGCTCAAATAGTAGGTTTGGTCCAAAGCTTTCTCATCGAAGACTCTTTAACGATTACTAGTTCCAACGAGACGTTGAAGAAGTGTGAGATGAGCTGCCCGGGTGCTCCTTCGCAGGCTTGCGGTGGAGACGGGACCTACGTTTCCATTTATTATGATCGCACAAAATATACGCCTGGCACGGACTCTATTCCTGGGATTCCCAACCAATCACCAGGTTCATCGAATACACCTTCCTCGAGTGTGTTCTCAAGTTCAACAATTTCTTCGTCAGCAGGAGTGACTACTAGTCCGTTGGTCACGGTTTCAACGTCATCTACTGGCCCACCAATTTCTTCATCTGTCACATTTAGCTCGCCGGCATCTAGTTCTACTTCGACGAGTGGTCCAGCCTCAGTCCTGAAAATCGGCGACTACTCTTATATTGGTTGTTATACCGAGCCCATGAATGGAAGAGCTCTGAGTGGCAAAATTTATGCAAATGACAGCATGACGGTCGAGACTTGCTATTCTATTTGTGCAGGATTTACATGGTTCGGTGTGGAATATAAGAGAGAATGTGAGCACTCTTGATCTAAGTCACTCTTTGTTCAAAGCTCACAAGGGGTCAGGTTATTGCGGAAACACACTCGCAGGTGGGAGCGTTCTGACTTCAGAGGTACTTTGCCAACTCACATGCGGTGGCAATCCCCTCGAATATGTTAGTGCACAACCCGTCCGGATTCTTGTTGAGGTTTGCTAATCGATGTTTAGTGTGGTGGCTCTTCCAGATTATCGATGTACAAGAATACTAGCGGTACAGGCTCAGCCGGGTCTCCTGATTCGCCTTCCAGTTCGGCCTCATCTGTCATAACTTCTCTATCTTCTACAACTTCTGGTATCTCAAGCGCCAGCTCTCCATTTCAAGATTCAACTTCCAGTTCGTTTCAAATCTCCAGCAGCTCTGTTCAAAGCCCATCGAGTATTGGCTCAGCGCCATCTACAGCAGGTTCATCCACTACAACAGCGTCTAACGTCGATCGAAGCCCGACAAGTACTCCTACGGCCTCGGCAATTCCTGGGTTTGCTTCTCTTGGCTGTTTATCAGACCCGGCAGGAGGCCCATTCCAAGCCCATAACATGCCAAAGCTCTTCAGCAACGATAGCATGACTCCCGATCTCTGCATTTCCTCTGCCCTTGCCCGTCTTTCTGCCACTCCCGCCACAACTTACCTCTTTGTCGGCCTCGAGTACGGACGCGAATGCTATGCTCATACAGCAGCACCCACGCCAGAACCAAGTAGCCTTGTTGGCAACAAAGCCTGCACAATGAAATGCAAGGGCGATCCGAGTCAGAAATGTGGGGGCGCTAACATGTACAATCTGTACGCTGCGACTACAGCTTCGATCTTCGGAACTGGGGCTTTGCAGTGGATGAGTACGCCAACTGCGGCTACTACCGGTGCCTGATACATATCTTTGAATCTGGGGAGAATTTAATATACTTCTGGGTTGCTACAAGCTTGAATTTATTTTCGGGCTATTGAAAGATGAGAATTCAAGAAATCACTAAGAATAAAAATTTGCTCTATGCATTTGATAGCTAGTTCTAGTTGCTGACGGGCATATACCTACCTGCCTCTAGCCAGATTTGAGAACAAACATACATGAAGTTCCAATGAAATTGCTTGCTGCATAGACATACGTATGAGTGAGAGACTTTTATACCACCTATGACAAGAAGGGAAAACGACGGGATGCTTTCACTAAGAAGACGATTGTTCTTATATAAGTTTCATCTGAATAAACCAAGATTTTGGAGTCTACGTAGATCAGCAAGGCCTCCAACGCCAAAAAGTCAGCCAAAAAGAAGTCAACACAAAGCTTTTACGCAGCCTCAGCAAGCTTAGCCAATCCCTCCAGATTAATACTCTTGGGCCTCTCAATCGGCAGACCCAGCGCCCGATCCCAGATCAACTGCGCCAGCGGGCCCAACCCTCTACTAACACCAAAAGTGGCCGTGTAGTACAACGTCTCATGGAAACCGTAGTGGTGGAACAGCACACCCGAGCTAGAATCGACGTTGGGGTACGGGTTCTTGGTCTTGCCGTGCTCCTTCAGCACCTGGGGCGCGATCTCGCTGTTCTTCTTGACGAGCTGGAACACGGGGTCCTTGGCGATCTCGGGGCGCGAGGACGCGTAATCCATGAGGGCTTCGAAGCGTGGGTCCGGTTTGCGCAGCACGGCGTGCCCGTAGCCGGGGACGACGCGCCCGGATTTGAGGGTGCTCCAGAGGTAGTCGGAGACGTCTTTGTCGGAGAATGAGGTTCCGACGTGTTGTTGCATTTGGAGGATCCAGCGGAGGACTTCTTGGGCGGCGAGGCTGGGGGTGTTAGTTGGGGGTTGGGGGTTTGTGGAGTGTTTTATGGGCTTACCCGTGAAGGGGACCTGCGAGACCTTGCAGACCGGCGCTGTAACTCAGGAACGGGTCGCTCAGTGCGCTGCCAACCAAATGTGTAGCGTGAGCTGAGACATTGCCTCCCTCGTGATCGCCGTGCAGGGCCAGGTACAACCTCAGCAGATCCTGGAAGTTCTCGTGCTCCTTCCCGCCCTTGCCGAGCATGGCGGCGAAGTTGTAGGACCAGTCTTGCTCCAGGTCAACCTGTGCTGGCAGAGCACCGCCTCCACGGTACGAGTTTTGGTAGATCTTGGCGGCGATGGTGGGGAGTTTTGCGAGCAGCGAAATGCTGTCGTCGAAGGTGGGCTCCCAGTAGTCGGCCTTGTTGACGCCCTTCTCGTACGCCTTTGCGAACTTGGAGGTGTGGGACAGAGCTGAGACCGAGATGGCGAACTGGGTCATTGGGTGCAGATCTGTGGGGAAGTCGTCGAGCATCTTGTTGATGAAGGCGGGGAGCTCGGATTGCTCTGCAAGTTCCCGGGAGAATTGGCGGACTTGGTTTGTGGAAGGGACTTGGCCGGTTAGGAGCAGCCAGAACATGGCTTCGGGCAGCATTTCTGTGCCCGTTGTTCCTTTGGGGAGCTCTTTTTGGCATTCCTTGATGGTGCGGCCGTGGAACCTGATGCCCTCGTTTGCGTCGAGGACGGAGCCTTCCCAGACCATGGCTTTTAGTCCTCTGTTGTCTGTCAGCACAACATTCCAATGAAGCTTGTAAGCACAGATGCTATGCACAGATTCCTACCTCATGCCACCAAGTGTGTTCTCAACCTTGACTTCTCCAATGACCTTGTCCCCCATTGACTTGACCTTCTTCAAAAGTTCGCGCTTGGCGGGTAGGACTTCCTTGAAGGTCGCCTTGAGGTCTGGCTCGGAGGAGGTTGCATAGCTGCGGTAGGCAGGAACGACAGCTGGACGGACAGCTATAGGCTATGGGAGACTTAGTTATTGTCATATAATACCCAAAACACCAAGATTCTTACTCGGAATGCCCTCAATGCCTGGGAGGCCGATCTCGCGTTCATGGCCATGTCGGTGAGCTATGACGCGGGGTATCTGACGTGGGGTAATTGGTACGATTATGCCTGCAATCGGACTAAAAATGAGGTCTAACTGTCTGGTATGGATTTGTATATTGCAGATAAAAAGTGTCTGCAAGATTGACTCCAAATTTTATATTCCTCGGTGTTGGAGTTGACTGGTGAGGTGAGCTGCACTTTTGACGCTTGCACCTGCAGCTCGAAATGCGGTTGAGCCGAGGATGAACGGCCCCTGGAAAATGGCGTCGGGAGTCTGTGCCGAGCACAACCGCCCACTCCAGTCGAGCTTCAGCGTATTGCCGATACCGGATTTTAGAAGAAATATTGTTGCTATGACGAGGTAGGCCCAGGTACATAGAGCCTTCTAGTACCTCTCAACCTCTCTTTTATTCTTATTTTCTTACCCCAAAATGTTGCGCAGAGCTGTAACGACGGTTCCGCGACGAGTGGCGGCAGCGAGGGCAGCAAATCAGCATATTCGAAGCTTCTCAATAGCAGCATCGCGAATGGCGCCCTTGAAGCCCCTCGAAAATCCAATAACAGCGACTCTTCCCTCCGATTCCTTCCAATTACTCCCCGAGTCGCAAAAGGCCGGCGCAGCAGAAGACGCGCTCTACGAACAACAAATAAAGGATGTCCAGGCGTGGTGGGCGAGTCCCAGATATGAGGGAATCAAGAGACCATACTCCCCTGCAGACGTTGTATCGAAGAGGGGGAGCCAGCTGCAGTCCTATCCAAGCTCGGTGATGGCGAGGAAGCTATTTGATCTGGTCAAGAAGAGGGAGGCCAAGGGAGAGCCAATACACACAAGTAAGCTTCGTCCGTGGGATGGAGGGGTAATTCTAACTTTTGGCAGTGGGGGCAATTGATCCCGTACAAATGACACAACAAGCACCGAATCAAGAAGTCCTCTACATCTCTGGCTGGGCTTGCTCCTCGGTCCTGACAACGACAAACGAAGTATCGCCCGATTTTGGTGACTACCCGTATAACACCGTCCCAAACCAGGTCCAGAGACTCTCGAAAGCACAATCGATGCATGATAGAAAACAATGGGATGCGCGGAGGAAACTGAGTGCTGAAGAGCGTGCGAAGACTCCATATACTGACTACCTACGGCCGATTATTGCAGATGGTGATACCGGACATGGTGGGCTTTCTGCGGTCCTGAAGCTTGCGAAGCTCTTCGCTGAAAACGGAGCTGCTGCTGTACATTTCGAGGACCAAATGCATGGCGGAAAGAAGTGCGGACATCTTGCAGGCAAGGTCCTGGTACCCGTTGGAGAACACATCAACCGTCTTGTGGCGGCGAGGTTCCAATGGGATGTTATGGGGTCTGAAAACTTGGTTATTGCGAGAACGGATTCGGAAAGTGGCAAGCTTCTCAGCAGCGCCATTGATGTCCGGGATCACGAATTTATCCTGGGGGTGGCAGAAGAAGGCGTTGAGCCATTGGCGGAGACACTGCAAGCTATGGAGATGTCTGGCGCGTCAGGAGCAGAAATCGATGTTTTCGAAGCGGATTGGGTTGAGAAGACCAAGCTAATGTCCTGCGACGAAGCAGTTGTCAAGCAACTAGAGTCTCACGGAGTCTCCCAATCAAAGATCGACGAATATTTGAAGGCAACGGCTGATGACCGGGATATGTCCATTACCAAGAGAAAGCTCCTCGCCTCAAAGTTCACAGAAAAACCCGTTCTCTTCAATATCGACATCCCGAGAACAAGAGAAGGCTTCTACCACTACCGAGCGGGCATGAAAGCTGCCACGAAACGAGCCATCGAATACGCACCCTATGCCGACCTACTATGGGTCGAGACCGGCGACCCGAACGTCAAAAACGCAGCGCAATTCTCCGGCGAGATCCGCGAGAAATACCCCGGAAAAGGTCTCGTCTACAACCTGTCCCCATCCTTCAACTGGATGGGCCACGGCTTCAACAACGAGACGCTGAAATCCTTCATCTGGGACATCGCCAAGCACGGCTTCGTTCTGCAGCTAATTTCTCTCGCCGGACTACACAGTACGGCTACAATTTCAAATGAGTTGAGCAAAGCGTTTAAAGATGAGGGCATGTTGGCGTATGTCAATTTGGTGCAGAAGCGCGAGAAGGAGCTGGGTGTTGATGTTCTGACGCACCAGAAGTGGAGTGGGGCGTCGTATATTGATGGTATTCTGGGGGCTATCCAGAGTGGGAGTAGCAGCAGTAAGAGTATGGGGGACGGGAATACGGAGGGTCAGTTCTAGATATATATCATCATGGATGGCGTTATATTTGGGTACAAGCGGCATCTGAAGTGTATATTTTATCGGAAGCACTTTTCTCGCAAGGACGAGCCGTTGTGCATGTTTCGTTGGCCGGTTGTTTTCCTACAACTGAACATTTTGTCCTCCTTCTACATATTTCTTTTCTCGGTGGCTTGGCGAAGCGACAGCAAATGCGATTGATATGCTCGCGGAATGCGTGGATGAGGTCACACCCCGTCTGATAAAAATCCTCTAATTCATTGGTTTCTCATTTGAAACTCTCGTTTAAATCACTCACAGTGTGTGAGACTATTAAGATACCGGCTTTTGGAAAGAGTGAGAATACATTTGTCTCTGGATTTCTTTTCTCATACGGAGAAGTGCAATCCTGCAAAAGCGAACGAAACGGAACAGAGTTCAGACCTTAGGCCTAAGCTAATTGCAGATGCTTAAAGTTGCAATGAATCAAAGCGCTCTTTCGAGGCCGCACCGACAAGCGCCCCAGCTACAACTCCAACGATCCCCTTGCGCAAAAGAGTACAGGCTCGCAAACAACAGAGCTTTTACGCCGGGGCATAACACCCTGATTGCCCGTCATTTCTAGCACACTTTCACCCCGATCCATAATCATTGCAATTTCCAAGTGCCGAGTCTTCCCACTTCCCGTTGTGACAGACAAACTGTTGCGTTGCCGTTAGCTTTCGTGAATAGAGCGGACAGGGTAGACTGACGGGAATGTTGCAATCTGGGCCACAGGCCTGTTTTCCGTCCGTACAGCTGGTGCCGACTTTATAGGCGTCTATGCAATTTCCACCTACACAGCACTCTTTAGCAAGGGAGGGGAGGGCGGAAAGTAGGGGTGCGAGGTGGTAGATGGTGGGGAAATGTATGGTGGTGATCGTGCTATGATACTGCCAAAGCGAAGATTTTCTATTAAGAGTCGAGAAACTTGGATGAGAGTAAGGAAGCGGTATTGATTGAGCATATGGGAGAGGTGCCAAGCCCATTTTATATATTTTATCTTACGAACGAACGCGTATACTTTGACGTGAAAAGTGAGCCGTTAAGGTTCAGCCAGTCTTGAAACGTTCTGCTATCTAGTACCGATGTTCTGAGAGGTCAAGCTAATATGGAGATCATTAGAAGTAGAGAGACGATGCCCTCATTCATCCTCGGCGAACTTGGCGAAGCGAGAAATCCGGAGCCTTAAATAACGCAGCAATATATTGTTCAAACCTTATAAGGTTAGTATTGAGAGTTCCTATAGCAGCTTTCTAGCATTGTACCAAGTTTGAAACTTTTGATTGACTTGCTAAGGTTTAAATAGTGATTTTGTAAAAGGTGTCGGGTTTTTTCGCTTTGGCGAAGACAAAAAGGGGGTCAGTCACTTGATTTCTAAAATTAGAGCCTAGAGGTCAGATTCATACTGTCCCATTGAAGCTAGCGAGCAGCCTCACTGAGATCTGCGAGTAAAGTTCAGCAACCTGAGCCCGTTACCCTCAGCAACATATAACATAGGAAAGTTGCTTCGCCGATTGGCCCTTTTATACGATGATATGCGCTCTGCTATAGGTACGCCCTTTCTCAGGCATCTAATAATCATCGACCAATAGAGCGTCGCGAAAATCTCTCAAATAAGCCCTTTACCTTGCTCACTAATTCCAACAAAATTTGGGAATTCTAATCCTCTCACTTCATTAGAAACAATAAGAGCCAAAAGATAATTCACAAAATGCCCATCTCCATCCGCCCCGCCACTCCCGCTGACCTCCCCACCCTCGCCAACCTCGAATTAATATCCAACCCCCATCACCCCGTGATCCAAATCCCATTTCCCTCTCCGGACGCCGTCCGCGCCGCAATGCACCCTCGACTCTCGCATCTTCTTCAGCAACCTGGCTCCCATTTCGACGTTGCAGTAACTAAGGAGGGGGAGGTTGTGGGGATGTTAGTTTGGCGTAGTGTCAAGGGGGAGGTGGGCAAAAAATGGGATCCCGTGTTCCCGGAGGGCACGAATACGAAGTTTATGGGTACTTATTTTGCGTGGTCGGCTGCGAATTTGAAGGGGAATGGGTTGGGGGAGGGGTTGGCTGGTGAGTTTTCTTTTCGCGTAGTGCCTACTATTGAGGAAGTCCTCAACTCACTCTCAGGAACGTACCTCCTCTTTGATATCTCAACTATACGTTCTCCTCCTTCACAGGCTTTCGTATCCTAACTTCAAACAGAGTCACAAACCCTAACCGTATCTCCTACACACCAACGGCAAGGCATAGGCTCGGCCCTCATGCAGAAGTTCACTGCAGAGCTTGGTGAGGAGACCTGCTGGATAACTGCTACTGTTGAGGGGAAAGGTTTGTATGAGAAATATGGGTTTCGTGTCTTGAGTGAAAATCGCATTGATCTAACGGAGTTTGGGTGGAAAGATGGTGTTTATACTAATTATAGTATGGTGAAGGGGGAGCATGCGGGGGTTTAACGAGGCTGTTTACCGCAATCATCTGCAAATAAGACCATGTAAATGTCCCATTTGATTTGGAACATTTATACAGTCTTATTTTCGAATGTAATACGTCAGAAAACTCCGATTCTTGAACTCCAGATTTCTAGAAAATCCGCCCCAAATTACGAAACTCTTTAAAGACATCCTCACGGTCACGTGCATAAGCACAGTACGGCGTAGCATCAGGCAAACACCTTTCAGTATCAGCCTCTTCCCGCCAATCGTTTTTTCTCCAATAAGGAAATATAAACACCCTCAGCCTATCTTAACTTTTTCTAGCCCAAAATGGCAAGCATATCCATCCGCCCCGCCACCCTCTCCGACCTCCCCATCCTGACCGCCATCGACGCCCGCGCAAACGTCGGCCACCTCATGCTAACGCGCCCCTTCCTTACCGTACCGACCGCTGGAGTCAATAAACTAATGCTTTCACGCTGGCAAGCTTACTTTGACATACCATCTTATCATTACCTCGTCGCCACCGTAAAGGACAACTCCGTCGAGACAACAGCAGGATTCCTGGTCTGGAAATCCCACACAGACGAAGAAGACGCGGAATGGAAGCCGGAATTCCCTGGAGGTACGGATGTGGCTTTTGTGGCGTTTATGGTTGGCAAGAGGCAGCAGAATTGGGAGAAGTATTTGGGGAAGGGGAGTCATTTGCTGGAGAATGTGGCTGTTGCGCCGGAATACCAGGGTAAAGGTGTTGGGAAAAGATTAATGGAAGCATTTGTGCGGGAGTTGGAT
>QGMK01001013.1:0-14303 GCA_007825345.1 Lachnellula suecica
TAATTCGGAAACACCCACTATTGTTACAACTACACCCAGCAAGTCACGAGAGGCTTCATCTCATGGCCATAAGAAGGGATCGCCAGTAGCGCTCAAGGTCACGGTAGCCAGTTCATCTTTCTCGGGCCCAGATTCTCCGACTCCAGCTCCTCAAGTACAAGTTTTCACACCCACCGAGTCATCTTTCAAGAGGTTGCAACAGAGCAAGCCAGCGATGATTGTTATACCTCCGCGATCTCCGGGTGGAAATACTCCTGCCTCAGCTGAATTGAATCCTCCACTCCGCAGATCTAGCTTAATGCCTCTAAGCTCCGCCGAAACATCCCATATCGACTTCAAGTTCCCTCGACGGCACTCAAGCATGCCGGGACCGAACCCGGATGGCAACAACCTTCCAGAGGCGCCCCTTAGACCAGCTCCAATACTACAAGCCGAAGCTCTGATCACTCCACTGCCGATATCACCAGGTATCACCGAAAAGCAGAAAGAAACGGACGGTCAGCAGATTGTTGTAGCGGACGCAGAGCTTGTAGCTCCACTCCCAGTCGTGGCAAACACGAAATCCAAACTCCGACGTCCCACCAGCATGCAGATTCGACCTTCAGCACCATCACCCCCTCAAAGCCCTCATCACACACCAAAGTCCAAATTATTGCCCCGCAACCAACGCTTGAAATCTCCAAGTACAGAACCGAGATGCCCTTCTTCACTGTTGTCACCTTCGCTCCAGCGTGTAAAACAAGACGGGAACTCGAAGTCACTGGGGAGTCGGAAGAGCATGCCGGCGCTCGCCAATGGCCCTCCTCCTGCACCTCCGCCTGACTATGCCTTGCCTCCTCTACCACCGGGAAGCTCGAGCGGTTTGAGATCAACGGCTATGCAGGTCAACACGAGGAACTCGGTGCAGGTGTAAATTATACCCTCATTCAACAAACCTTTCCTTCTAGTCACATATTTCAGCATTTCAGCGCATCCACAAGTATATAAGTCGCGAATACCCAAACAGCCTAGCATTTTGTGCCACATCTATCTTTCGATAGCATTTCTTTATAACTGTATTTGTACGCATTGGGGGTGCCCTTGAGAGGGCATGAATTATATTGGAGCGAGCAATCGCGGGACAGAGCATAGGACTCTATACGATTATTTTTCTTTCGTCTTGATGATTCTCTTCTTCCGTTAGCGAGCGACTGAGCGAGCGTTGCATGATTGAAACGATTTTAAAATGTACTATATGTAATGAATGGTGCTGTACGATATACTGTATATATAAAAAGAGATGAAATAGAAGGACTCGATCAACACGCTTCCTTAAAATGGGATTTTCTGGCGTCTATATACTCATCAAATTCCAAAAATTCGCTCATAAAAGTCAGGATAGCTCATCCCAAATCCTATTTATACAACAATCCATCCACCATTTCCCCAATCGCCAAACTGGCCGTCAACCCAGGACTCTCAATACCCAGCAAATTCACAAACCCCTCAAAGCCCTCCTCCCTTCTAATAACAAAGTCCAAAAAGCCTTGCCCAGACGCCACCGCCGAGTTATGGCCCAGCTTCGGGCGAATGCCCGCATAGTCCGGCTTAATAGCATCCTCTTTCACGCCCGGCAAGAACTTCTTGATCTGCTCAATCGCCTGCGGCAGCCGCGCATCATTAGCCGCTAAATTATGAGGGTCATCAACCCACTCAATATCAGGCCCGAAACGAATTCGGCCCCCGATATCGAGCGTGAGATGCGTGCCCAACCCGCCGAGGCCCGGCTCCGGCGCGGGGTAGATGAGGCGCGTCGTGCTGGGCGAGGAGGCTGCGTACGAGAAATAGTTTCCTTTGGCGTAGTACGCTTTCATGTGTCTGGCGGCAGGCAAGATCATGTTGTTGATATCGCAGGCACCCAGGCCGGCCGAGTTGATGATTATCTCGGAAGTGAAGGTTGTTTCGTCGCCGCTTGCTTGATCTCTGGTCGTGATTTCCCAGCCGGAGGAGCCGTGGTCACCTAGAGGCGTGATGGCCGTGACGGGGCTGTGTAGCGCGACGTCGCCGCCGCGGTCTTCGAAAGAGCCCAGCAGGAACTGCATATAGGAGTGCGAGTCGATGATGCCTGTGGTGGGGGACTCTAGGATGCCGGTTTTGGCGCGGACGTGGGGTTCGAGCTTGGCTGCCTCATTGAGGGGGACGAAGCGCGTGGGCACGCCCTCGACGGTGCGCGTGAACTTGTGGACTTTGACTAGCTCTTCCCATTGTTGATCCGTCTGTGCTACGATCCATTTGCCCATGTTGTGGTGCGGGATGCTGTGTTTTTGGCAGAGGGCGTACATCTTTTGGCGGCCTTCGATGCAGAGTTTAGTTTTGAGGGAGGTGGCGCCGTAGTAGAGGCCTGCGTGTATTACCTAAGGGATAGTCAGTAGGTAATCTATAAGTTTTGAGGAAAGAGAATAGAGAAGTCCTCAATACCTCTGAGTTCCGTGAACTGGTTTCCATCCCAACTCCCTCATTCCGCTCGATGAGCACCGTACTCGTCCCATCTCTCGCAGCCAGCTGCCTGGCAATAGCCAATCCAACCGCACCTCCCCCAATCACCTATCCGCCCAAAGTAAGGTTCTTACCCCCAAGGAACAGCCTTGCAGGAAAACTTACAGCGTGAGTAAAATCAGCCTCCCTCACAGCTGAGGTCGCGAAACCCCGCCATGCAGTTTTGGCAGCCAATTGGCTCCGCAGCCCTGTTGAAAACATGTTTCTAGTCCAGATGAAAGCTTCATCCGGAGGTTTTTATTGCCATGGGATCTCAGGCTTATGTATTTTCCTTCCAAGGACCGATCGGGCGGTTGTCGGGCGATGCAATGCAAAGGTGGAGTTGACAGGGATCTGCAACGCGAGGCTGGCCGGATGACGACTCACGAGGCTGAAAACTTGGCTATTTTTCTAACGAGCATGCATCCATTCGAATGATTATTCAGTTATCATGATCTTTGTATAAATAATTTCTAGTAGGAGTAAAATACTCTCTACGTCTCTCCTAAAATTACTACACATCTATCTCCCCACTATTACTACATATGCCCTATCATCGTCCTCATATGGTGTGTTATCCCCAAAAATCATGCATTTCCTAGGTCCAATAACCGGCTCTGCTATCTTCTCTCTCAAATTTTTGATACGTTCCTCAAATTCAAAATTGGTAGTCACCCCCTCTCCGTTATAGAGCTGGACTTTTAGCCCATCATACTGTTTGAACCGTTGAAGAGGTGCCAACCACTCCTCATAATCCCTGAACTCGTCAATCTCATCGGAAGGGCTGGTAGGCCAATCTTCTAGAATGTGTAAGCTTGGCGCAATGGAATTACCTAACGATGAGGATGAGACTCACCATCGTCCTCTGGCAATAGTTCCTCGATGGCCAAATCAATCTTCGGCTCCCCTTTATATTTCAGATCCGAGATACCAATGTCCCAGCTCGTGTCACCTCTTCCTACTTGATATCTATGGTACAACCTGTGTCTGTTATGTTCATAGTAACAGGAGGAGTAGTAGAAGTAGATGGGGGCTCTGAGCAATTCTGGTTCATCCTCGGGCTCTGGATACATGCCAAGCTATGCCGATATCAGTAAAGTCTCTCTGAATGGATAACAGGGCAAAAGCGTACACATCTCCTTTCCCAAGGGTTACTGAAATAGTTCATGATGCCTTGATACAGATCAAGGGTCCGAGGTGGGACAACGGACGGTACAGCGAATTTCAGGTGAGTGATTGAAGATCGCTGGGGCTCTGAAAGACCGAATAGGAATGTGTCCGCTGTCTGTAAGTCTGAGAATTGGAAGGCGGTGCGGGAGAAGAACATGGTCTCTGCGTCGGGTAGCTCGAGCAGGAGTTGCTTGCATACGAGTCTGATGTTTGGATAGTCGCTGGGTCCAGTCTAGGTTAAGGTGTTAGTAATGAAAGTCAGACTATTGACAGTTTCCGGTATCAATCTCTCGACTCCTGTGCCATGTTCAGAAGGAAGCATGGGACCCAGAGCTGCAAAAAAAAAGAGAGAGTAAGAAATCAAACTCACAGTAGAGCAGCCAGCATGATCCCCCACCCCAGCCGGACAAGCTGAGCTCCCCGCCCCCTTCTCCGCCCGACAAACATGAAACAAGAATTTTCCTGTCCTATCGCCCCCCTCTAGCTTCTCATCAACATGAACCCCATTCCCCTCCCCCACATATTCCCAAATCCGGTCTCTAATCTCCCTCGGCAACGTCAGCAACCCCGATCCCTCCTGGCGTTCACAAGCCTCTCTATGCTCCCCATCCCTTTTCACTTGACTAGCAAGAACTTGCGCCTGGTGCGTAGGATATGTCTCTATCAAAAAGTCCTCTAACCCGTCCAGGAGGACGGGGTCATGGTTGAAGAGGCGGGCGATGCGGGAGGTGATTTCTTTGAGGGGTTTGGGGTGCTTTTCGTATCCGTCTAGGATTTCTGTGAACTCGTCGAAAACGTACCAGCGTGGCTGTGGGTCGGAGAGGTAGTCCTTGGGATATATTAGTGGGTGCTATGAGGTTTTGATGGGGGAGGATTATTGTATACCTCGACTTTTTGCCTGTAGTCCATTGTACGTTATATTGGTGTTGAAGAGGCTTGAAAGTGGTAAGTGAGTAGTTTCTAGAGTCCCAACTTGTATTGCACCAAACCTGAAGTTGTCTGTTTGGAATGTACTCGGGCGGCGCAAAGGTCTACCTAGTTTTTTGACGTAATGAAAATTATCTAAAGGTCCCTTGATACCTAGTTGTCTGATTTGCCGGACGGAGTGGGTGCTGTTCAAAACATGTTGTCTAAAATATGTTCTAAAGGCCAGCGAAAAGACTTTTGCACAACCCGAAGTAGCGACTTGTATATTTACGAGGTTGTGGCACAGCAAGGCAGGCGCGCAATCACATGCTGTCGCGTTTCTGCAAATACCCACACTCTCCACTTTATCAGGCAGTGATCATAGCTTGAAATGCTTTCGAACTCGCTACGCTATGCTTCAACTCTTTACGAGAGGAAGCTGCTCCATCAAATGATGGCAGAATCACGCTAACCAATATAATACATAATCCTTCACACAACGCAGTATTCATGCCTGCAACTCCTAACGCCATCTCCTTTTCGTCTCGAATTATCGTAAAACTAGGCTTGGAAATATCTTCCTGCTAGCAACATTCACGTGGTACTCATGAATCCCGTCCTCAGCGCCAGCATATCTTGGTTGGTCAGTCAAGATCAATATAACGGCATCGGCAGATACTTACAATATCCTGCCGTCCTCGCTCCAGCTGCAACCCATCGTTTCAAAAGACCCCGTACGCAGCATACTCCTCAGCACACGATGCCCACCGAGGGAATCTGCTGAGTTAAGATCGTCCGATGTGCCCCATGGTTGTCGCAGTCTATGTGCAAAGTCTCGCCGATCTTCATCCTCTATTTCAATCCTCAATCTTGTTGAACGGTCAGGAGGAGGGTCCGTAGGAAACCTAGCGCGGTAGAGAGCGTCTATTTCCGCCCAAGGATTGCCAGGGAAGCCGGTTCCATGAACTGACTGGCGAGCTTGCGTTAGAGTTAGGCGTTCGAGAGCAGATGCTGTGTTATTATTGTTCCTCGATGTACTTGGGCCTCGTGCCTCCCTTTCAAGCGCACTTTCAGCGGCTGCCAACTGTATCAAATTGGGCCGCCTAGGTTCTTGTTCCACTTGAGATCGCCTTTCTCGGTCCTGGTTCCTCTCGTTGATGAATGAGCGGAAAGAAGCTGCAGATCGGTCTGGATTGACGAACTCCCGCAGAGCTGCAGGTAAGTTCGACGTTGATATTCGCCGCTCTGCAGACCTCGACCCACTGCTCTGGGTTAATGTCTGGATGTCTCTCAAAAGGCTCAATCTTGATGAGGTTGCTCTCTCCGAACTCTCCCGAGCCTCGTTTGCCTCGTCTCTTTGACGACGCGCAATGCGATGTGCTTGAAGTACTTCCAGTTCTTCGGTAGTCAAAGGAGCTTGGTGTCTGTTTAGCATCTCATGAGTCAAGTGTCTGAGTTGCCGGCGCTCAAGATCCAGTCCTAAATAGTCCGGAGTGGTGCTATTGGAAGGAGAATCTGCTCGGGAACTACGTAGTCGAGGATCTATTACGGTGTCGCTTGGTCTTGAAATCACAATCGCTCTCTCCACCCCTTCGGCATGTGAATCAATTGTAATGGTCTGTTTTGAAAGAAACCTGTCTCGAAGATCTGCGACACCCATCCTTCCACTCGATTCGGTCCATGCGAGAAGATCAAACGGCCCTGGCGAAAATGACATTGCCCGGACTGCCCCCATCTCGCGTCCTGGTCTCGAAGAGGTAAACACTGTCAATAACGAGTCGATATTGTCATCTATAAGTGTTTCCGCGTCGAAGATAGATATAACGCCGTATTGTGTTGCAATGGCTAGGTATTTGCCCGAATTTGAGAAGCAGGCAGCAAAACTTCCCCTCATTGTAGATTTGTCGGATTGTTTTTGTCCTTCAAGCCCTAGCCGTCCTTGATTGCTCCACTGGTATGGCTCGAATTCTTCGGTGGAGATACGACCTTTCCCACGGGATTTTCTCCTGACCCTCTTGTGAAGGTACAGGTATGGATCATCACAGATTGAGACGAGCAAGGTGCCATCAGGGGAGATGACTGAACAATTTACATTGTCCGGGAACTCAATGTGTTCTAGCACCTGAGATTCTGCGAGATCGACGATGAACACCGAACGGTCGTTATTTGAAAGAACCGCAACAGGCCTACCATATGCAGCCTCGGACGCGCATCGGGTCGGCGACCAGAGCTCAATACAGTTGACGAGATCAGCTCCGATTTTAGAGGATTCTGAAGGAAGAGGGCCGCGGGGTCTGCGAGATGCAGAAAATGATGAGGCTACCGACGATATGTCCCGAGCTGTTGTTCGACTCGACGGATCAAGATCTAAGGGCAATCGAGCATCGGGGTCTGAGTCTCCTTCGGCAGCAATTCTTTTGTTTTCGTCCAAACATACAACCACGTACTTCCCAGCGTCTCCCCCGCAGCACAACCAATCTTTCGAAGCACTGAGACATTTTGGGGCAAAGGCCAGCGTCGTTATGACCTCCCGCTCTTGCTTTCTGGTATCAAGTCGTATAATCTGGTTGCCACTAGGGTAGTAGACGATGTCTTGCTGCGGGGAGCTTATGAGAGAGCGCAGTTGCCAATGCCTGTACACATGTTAGACGCTGCGGGGTATAAGGCTGGGAGCGCCATACTCAGTCTGAATGGCGGCTCTATAGTACTTCCGGGGCTTTGGGAGAATAAAGTCCTCTGTAGCATGGTGTCTAAAACAAAGCCAGTTAGTGAAGATGTCTGGGTAGGACAGCCACGCCCGCAGAGTTGCACACGGCAAGGCGAGACCAGCTGAGCTTACAAGCTTTCATCTTTGACAGCCATGCTCGCTGCCCGGCGTGTGAAGTCAAGGGAGGGTTCATGGAACTCGACTGGTGTTGGGAGGTATTAAGGTGGTGAGATGATACAGATCGGGTCACCGCAGACGAGAGGCTTTGTTGACGAGAGAATAGCTACAGCTACCGTATCGCCTTTCACTTCACCACCATAACAATCGCGACTGGGGCAGCGGAATCGACGTCAGGCGGGCGGCTTGTTGGGTGGAGTAAAACTGGCCAGTGCCCTCCAGCGGATTATTCCTATTCCTACCTATTCCTATTTCTTAGTTTTAGTTATGCAGTCGTGCCTCAGCCATCCGGCCTTCCCATAGAAATGCATGGAAATTGACCTTCGGTGCGCTAGACCCACTACGGTTAGCCGACTCTCCCAAAAATTTTGCTGGCCGGCTCAAAGTCCTCCAGAGTTTCTCTTCTCTTTCCTACTGCATACCACCTCTTTTCTTCACCAACCCTCTCCCATCTCCTCAGTTATCTTTTCTCGTAGTTCTCTCTTTGTAGCGACTGCTCCTGCAAAGATGTTGTCTTCAAGATTGGCACGCGCTGTAAGCTGCACCATCTCCCTCGATGATACCATCACTCCCGACTGACACTCCTTATAGCTTCCTCGAGCTACATCATCCGCCACCCGATCATCGAATCTCCTACGCACACCGTATGCATCCAAATTTGTGCGATACAATTCAGATGGCGGCGACAAGAAGGTTCAGGGTGCCGTCATCGGTATCGATTTGGGTATGTTCTCCTTGCCCATGTGGCGCTCCCGTTGAAGTGGTTGATCGCATGCTCACACATCTCTAATAGGTACCACCAACTCTGCTGTAGCCATTATGGAAGGCGGAGCTGCTAAGATTATCGAAAACTCTGAAGGTATGCGACCCGCCCAATCTCGATCCCGCTCGCCCCTGACTTTTTGAATAGGTGCCCGTACGACTCCCTCTGTTGTGGCATTCGCCCAAGACGGCGAGAAATTAGTCGGTGTATCTGCAAAGCGACAAGCCGTTGTCAACCCAGAGAACACATTGTTTGCCACCAAGCGGTTGATTGGGCGCAAGTTCACCGACGCCGAGGTTCAACGTGATCTCAAGGAGGTTCCTTA
Source organism: Lachnellula suecica (assembly GCA_007825345.1). Taxonomy (NCBI): domain Eukaryota; kingdom Fungi; phylum Ascomycota; class Leotiomycetes; order Helotiales; family Lachnaceae; genus Lachnellula; species Lachnellula suecica. Next base: position 8,563 of record QGMK01001013.1, read on the forward strand.
CAAGATCGTCCAACACACAAATGGCGATGCGTGGGTCGAGGCACGAAACCAGAAATACTCTCCCTCTCAGATTGGTGGCTTCGTCTTGCAAAAGATGAAGGAGACTGCCGAGGCATACCTCACCAAGCCAATCCAAAATGCAGTTGTCACCGTTCCCGCATACTTTAACGACTCGCAGCGTCAAGCTACTAAGGACGCTGGTAAAATCGCCGGTCTCAACGTTCTCCGTGTCGTCAACGAGCCAACTGCAGCTGCCTTGGCTTATGGATTAGAAAAGGACCAAGACAAGATTATTGCAGTCTACGACTTGGGAGGAGGTACTTTCGATATCTCTGTCCTTGAGATTCAGAAGGGTGTGTTTGAGGTCAAGTCCACAAACGGTGATACCCACTTGGGTGGAGAGGATTTCGATATCCACTTGGTTAGACATCTTGTGCAGCAATTCAAGCAGGATTCTGGCCTTGACTTATCTGGCGATCGCATGGCCATCCAGCGTATTCGCGAGGCTGCCGAAAAGGCCAAGATCGAGCTGTCTTCATCTGGACAGACCGATATCAACCTTCCCTTCATTACTGCCGACGCCTCTGGACCTAAGCACATCAATATGAAGCTCTCCCGAGCCCAACTCGAGAAGCTTGTTGACCCTCTCATCAGCAGAACCATTGACCCTGTTCGCAAGGCTTTGAAAGATGCCAACCTTGCGGCCAAGGACATTCAGGAAGTCATCTTGGTTGGAGGTATGACCCGTATGCCAAAGGTTGCCGAGTCGGTCAAGAGCATTTTCGGCCGCGACCCTGCCAAGTCTGTTAACCCTGATGAGGCTGTTGCAATGGGAGCTGCCATCCAAGGTGGTGTCCTTGCTGGAAACGTTACGGATGTTCTTCTTTTGGACGTTACACCTCTCTCTCTCGGTATCGAGACCCTCGGAGGTGTCTTTACTCGTTTGATCAACCGCAACACCACCATTCCCACCAAGAAATCTCAAGTTTTCTCAACCGCTGCCGACTACCAGACCGCTGTGGAGATCAAAGTTTACCAGGGTGAGCGTGAGCTTGTCCGTGACAACAAGATGCTCGGTAACTTCCAACTTACTGGTATCCCCCCTGCTTCCCGCGGTGTTCCTCAGATTGAGGTCACCTTTGATATTGACGCCGATGCCATTGTCCACGTTCACGCCAAGGACAAGTCTAGCAACAAGGACCAGTCTATCACTATCGCTTCTGGATCCGGTCTTTCTGACCAAGAGATTCAGAGCATGGTTGACGACTCCGAGAAATACGCCGAGTCTGACAAGGAGCGCAAGAACGCTATTGAGGCTGCCAACCGATCCGACAGTGTTTTGAACGATACTGAAAAGGCTTTGAACGAGTTCGCTGACAAGCTCGACAAGGCCGAGGCCGATGCTATCCGTGAGAAGATCACCACTCTCCGTGAGTTCGTTAGCAAGAGCCAATCTGGCGAGGGCGGTGCCACCGCCGCTGAGTTGAAAGAGAAGACCGATGAGCTCCAAGTCGCCAGCTTGAGCCTTTTCGACAAGATGCACAAGGCTCGCGCTGAGTCTGGCGAGTCCCAGCAACCTGGCAGCGCTGGCGAGGCCAACCCTGCGGAGGGTGAGGCCAAGGATGGCGAGAAGAAGCCATGAGAAACCAGTTAGACGCAACATTTTTCTTTCATTTTTGTAGCGATTTTGGGCGGCTCCCCTAGACTTCACGGTCCTGTATTCACTGTACTCATAGTTGCACATTGGCGACCCTTCTCTGTTGTCATACCTACTTGGCTTTTTATTGCTTTGGGGCAAACGGCGTTGGAGCGCGCATCTGCGCTAGGATCCCGCTCTCAAAATTTGCGTGGAAATCTGCAGAAAAGGGCATAACTGTATAAAATAGGATAAGACGACGAATAATATGACATCCCCTCTCAAAATAGCTCCTGTCTACCAAGTGATTCGTCGCTTCATGTTCAGCACGGGCTACAGTGCAGCAAGCGGAATGCAGGAAGTGAAGGATTCAGGACCTGATTCCCGTCTTTCCTAAGGGCTAATAAACGGTCTGGTACACAAAGAGAAGAGAATGCATTTGTTGCACTTCGCAATTTGATAATGAACATCATCCTTGTTCATTCAATGGAGGTTTCTCTAATCTGGTCGAATCCGTCCATGCCCACCCCGCTTCACACACCGTTTTCGCACCTTTTCAAAACCATCACTGAAGCATCTACATCAACATATGATTTTCTAATCGCCAGCTCACCAATAATGAATCAAACTCGTGAAAACGACTGCATTTTGTGAAAACCTTCAATATTAAGACCCTATAATGGACGTGTTCAGCCTATACTCGAGGCAGGCTTGAGCCTTGAGGGCCGCAGAATCGGTCACTTTGAGGCGAGCAAAGGCGAGGCGAAAGCAGCTACCAATGCATACCAATGCAATAAAAGGCAATAGAACGCAATAGAATAAGCCTCGTATGTATTAATTGACTAAATGATCCTTACATATTGCTCATCTAAAGTGAATATTTAATCCTCGAGGGGCGGCGGCAAAGGAATGGTGACTCTTCCCATGTCACGTGGGGCGTGCTTTTGGCGAGTGCCGCACATAATATTTCGGACTGACAAACAATTTTCAACCCAACGAACGACATCTTGAAAGTATCGCAAACCCCGCGAAAACGTCATACGGAAATAGCAGATTCCAAGGCCATACGTACGATATAAAAATCTGCCCGTCAATATGGCAACCAAGACGGTCGCCAGCAAGTAAGACCCCTCCCCCTCATCTCCAGCCACGACCCTTCTAACGTTTTTCCAGTCGCCCTGACTGGGCTGATGACGACGATCTCGATGATACCGTAGATGCTCTGCCGCAGGGCACCACAACTACAAACAAGGACGGTACCAAGACGATCGTGTCATGGAGATTCAACGACGAGGGCAAGAAGGTCAAGACCACCCGCCGGATACGCTTTACCACACATACGGAGAAGGTCAACCCCCGAGTTGCAGAGCGAAAGCAGTGGAGCAAGTTTGGATTGTCGGCGAAGGATGCCGCGGGCCCAACCTCTGATACAACCTCGTACGCAGCATATTTCAAGGCAGACGAATGAATGCTAACTTTGTGCGCAGTGTCGGCGAGAACATCATATTTAGACCTAGCACCAACTGGCGAAAAGATGCGAAGGAGGAGAAGACCGAGGCTGGAAGCATGAAGGACAAGTTGAAGGATAAGAAGGTCAAGTGTCGTATCTGTAACGGAGAGCATTTCACAGCGAGATGTCCCTTCAAGGATACCATGGCACCAGTTGGAGAGGAAGGCTCGGCGGATCCAGCTGCTGGACCTGCAGATGCTCCCGAGGCGGCTGGAGGACTTGGAACCGGAAAGAGCTCATACGTACCACCTCACATGCGAAATGGCGGCAATGCAAGCGCTGGAGACAGAATGGGCGGTGGCAAGTACGAGAGAGACGATCTGGCTACCCTTCGTGTCACAAACGTAAGCAACCAGCAACACCTCATCCCCAATATTGACTCTTACTAATGTACCCCTTAGGTCTCGGAGATGGCAGAAGAACAGGAATTACGGGATATGTTCGAGCGCTTTGGACGGGTCACAAGAGTCTTCCTTGCTAAGGATAGGGAGACTGGGCTTGCGAAGGGTTTTGCTTTCATTTCATTCCAGGAGAGAACGGATGCTGCGAAGGCGTGCGAGAAGATGGATGGCTATGGATTCAAGCATTTGATCTTGAGGGTCGAGTTTGCTAAGAAGGCAGCTTGATTTACTTTTGCAGCAAACTTCGGCGCATTGTACAGAGCTATTACGAAAATACCGATCTGCTTTTCTGCAATATTGAGGTTGCAACATCCATATGGCGCCAGCAATTTGGCTCTCTTGGGTTGCAATGGTGGATCCAGCTTCGTAGATTAGTAATTGAGACGACTAGCTACCTTCACATTCTCGCCCGCCGTGAAACTTCGTGAACCTTTGCAACATTTATTTCTAAAAGGTCTTCAACGGCTCAAGCCAGCAATCTCTTTTTTAAACTCCAGAAACCTCTCAAAGGGATCGATTTTCTTCTTTCTGGAGTCACTCCCGTGTGCCAGCCTGCCAGGTTCCCCAACCCAGAAGTCTGGCGCGAAGCAAGGGGCAGATGCCTCCAAAAGCAGCCTTCAAGTTTGAGAGCCGCTTTGTGGGGAGCGCACGATCCGCATAGTCGGATCTAATGAGCCGCTGTCCACACCACGTACAACATTCCAGTTACACAGACCTATTTGAAAACGCCGGTGCGCTGACAAGCCTGCGGAAGGCATGAGTTGAGCTCTTTGTCGAAGGATTCTCGGCTCCCGTCGCACTGTTAAGTGGCAGTGCTACCGGTAGGTCAGCACGACAGAGCCATACAGGCTGTGTGGCCGAATGATCGTTGGGCTATTCATGGTGTGGACGTGCCGCTTTGCTGCATACAGCGTCGCAACAGCTTATGCTTACATGACAATTCAAGTCATCCTTCGCCCATCTTCATTTGACTCTGAACCTCATCATTATGTCAGAGCTTGTTCTCAACTTGCGTTCTTTCCTATTTGCAGATTTTGTCTGTCTTGGCTGTGCTGGAGGAGAGCCAAGGATTCTGAAGAAATGCAACTCCCACCAGCGTGGTACCTGGCGACGCTCCCACCACCAAATTACGTCGACCCTGTCACAAGAGGCAATGCCAAGGTTATAATCAACATCATTTTGTACTCGATCCTAATATGCTTCATTGGCCTTCGAATCTACACAAGAACCCATTTGAGAAAGTTCTTCGGGATCGATGATATCCTCATATTAGTTGCACTGGTATTTTCTCCCATCCCGCCTCAGCCTCGCGCTACAAGTGCAATTCCATTGATAACAATAAATAGATTCCTACCTCAGTGTTCTTTATCATAAGCTTACTTGCGGATCTGAGGTTCCATTGGACTCGCCATTCTGTAAGGAGGTGAACTGGGGATTCGCGGAGGACGCATATGCTAATCAAAGGCAGAATGATATACCTGCATCCCAAGTGCCTCGGGGCTTGAAAATGGTTCTTTGCACGGAAGTAATGTTCGCAGCAGCATGTACGCTTACGAAACTTTCTATGCTCATGTTCGTCTGGCGAATGCTGGCTTCTTCTACCTTGATCTGGCGCAGAATCACGTTGGCTGCAATCGTAGTGGTTTCGCTGCAAGGGACAATATTTTGTATCACCGTGATATTCCAGTGCCGGTCAGTACTCTGTGTTTTTTCGCTTGCGCGGTAGTTCCTGATTTCATTTATAATAAGGGGGAAATTGTCTCGAAGGTGTCTCCGGCTTTACAGGTCATTTTACTTACTGACCGCCTTCTTGAATCAGACCTCCTTCCGATTACTGGAAACTTACCACTGAACCGCAACCAAATTGTATTAACCAAACAAACTCTCTTCTTGTCGCCGGAGTAATCAACACACTCACAGACTTCGTTGTAGTTCTCCTCCCCATCCGGACGGTCTGGTCCCTCCAAATACGATCCAAGCAAGCCGTTCCCGTCATCATCCTTTTCGGCTTCGGCTTTATATCTTGTATTTGTGGGATCGTCCGTACATACTATACCTACAATGTCTCGATCAGCTACGACGCGATTTGGGATTCATACCCAGTGTGGGTAACGGCGGCGTTGGAGTTATATATCGGCATTGTACGTCCCCCACAAATTTTTGCCACCTGATTCCGCCCAGAAGCTTTTTCCTA
>QGMK01001014.1:0-14290 GCA_007825345.1 Lachnellula suecica
CGTGAAAACCCACATTTTCACGTGAGGGTAGTCAACCCCAAAAAAAAAACCCTCGGGTAGGAACCTTTCAACTAAGTTGAAGGCAAACCAGCATGATATCTCCACGCGTCGCTCTGCGGGGATGACGGTCCTTCGGCCCAAGTTGTTTATATTCATAGCTATATGCGATTATAACACGCGATTCATTCCGGATCAGACTCCTCAAGATAATCGCTGATTTTGAGCGCGATCGGGTGGCTGCTTCTCACGGGTTGTTCAAGCGGATCATGTCCGGCGTTTCTGGCGGCCCTAAACCTCATGATACCACACGAGTCGATCGACCTCCGCAGAACCTGGCGTGGCAGTGATTCAATACTTCTTGGCAAGCCTCTAATGCAAGCCTACAGTACGTGCCAACCGCGCATTCGAGGGTCACGAATGTGATGGATTATACCCACAACAGGCATGGCCTTCTCTGGTGTTGGGCGCTTGATTGCTTAAGCCACTGCCTCAATTGAGGTATATTTTAGAGCTACCTGAATTCTTTTCTATGGCACAGGGTGCGGCGAGCCATCGTCACCAATCTCTCTCTGCTGATCGAGCTTTCAAAATGCAGTGTAAAGTCTCCAATCTCTACGATTATATCAAGTTGATATCAAGGAACACAAATTACGCTTTTCAATTCCCTGATTGGGTCTCTTCTCCGACTGGGATTTATAGCTGCCGGGGAAGCATCAAAGGACCCCTGAAAGAGGAAATACTTGACGATATATATGGTTCTCCAAGTGGATCCTACCAAACTTTTGGGTGTGGAGATTTGAGCCGCACTAGGAATGTTTCAGTATTACTGAAGTGATGCGGCCCTGCATGAGTCTGTAGAATGATTCAACTGGCTCTGCATGCATCGGTTCGTGTCCTATCGAGTACTATAAGAAACAGACTGGTGCTACGTTTGATCTAAGATCCCTTGGTTATACATACCGATATCCTCCTAGCTATTTATCAGACAATCATTTGGATCAGACATGGTCTGATACCGTGGGTGAAGTAGCATTGATCCACGTGCAAGCGAAACAGACTGTCTGTCGGCTCATCCACATCGAAAGTATTTCTGCAATACCTAAATACGTCCCTAAGCAGAACGAGGCAACAAACTAACCAGATTCTCTTGATGAATACGGAATTGCCCTTCCTATCATTTTCTTGAATGAATGGGGTGTAGGTTGATACATTTTCAACACGCAACCCCGCTCCTGCCTGAATTTGCCAATCAGCTTGGCATGAGGGGTAGAACCCGGGACCATGGACGCCACACGCCCCTACAGGGGTGGCCAGCGGACGGACAGCCCCGTTAGCGCTAAGAATTCCGGGCGTGCTCCTTATCTGCGCAGCCGATCGGTCTTGGTACCACTGGTGTACCTGAAAACTCCATCCACAGAGGTCTTATCCACCATAAGCTTTCATTTCCTTCCCTATATTTTTTTGGCCGCTCCTTCCTCTAACGGTCGCCAAGCTGCGATTGTGCAATGCGACATACAGCTGAGTGCATCCTGGCATTCTTCGAGAAGCTCTCATAGGATGGGCGCTTGGGCTTTAATCTGGATATCGTCATGTTGCTTGCAAATTTCCAATGCCCAGGAAACTGGCCGCGTCGATAGCTGTGGTGGCACCTGCAAGAACCCATTTCAGCTTCCCATCACCGTAGATGGGTAGCTATGATGGATAAAAAGCCGCCAGTTCCCGTTGTTTCTCCTGTCAGCTGCCTTGATTCATTTGCTTGAATTTTTTTGCTTACGCCGTAACCATGTTTTCTTTCACGACATTGCTTTCAATTGCTATTGCTGCACGAGCAGTTGCAGGCTCGCCTATCAGATCACGCACTCCATATGTGGTCAAGGAAACCCATTTCGTTCCCCGGAAATGGAAACAAGTTGGGCAAGCTGCTGAAGAGTCGACCATCAGTTTGAATATTGGCTTGAAACAAAGCCAGTTTGATGAATTGGAACGGCATTTGTACGAAGGTATGTGGTTATACCAAACGCATCCTTACTATGATTTGAACTGACAGACGTGTGGCGTAGTTTCGGACCCAGACCACGAGCGCTATGGCAAGCACTTGAGCGTGGAGCATGTTGAAGAGCTTGTCAAACCAAGCGCAGAGTCACTTGACATGGTCCGAGAATGGCTGCTCGAAAACGGTATCGGAGATCTCTCCTACAGTGCTGCGAAAGACTGGATCTCGGTTTCAATCCCCCTTCAGACTGCCGAGCAATTACTGGATACAAAGTACCATGTTTACGAGCATGAGGACGGCGACCGTCTTGTTCGGACTTCCGAATGGTCGTTGCCTCTACACCTCCACGACCATGTTGATGCAATCCAGCCTACTACCTCGTTCATGCGAACTGCAGGCCAAAAGACCGAATTCCTTCAATTCCCTCCCTGGGTCTCACCGGAATATATTCCTCCCACCAATGCGACGATATCCAAGGTGTGCAACATTAGCTCCGTAACACCCGAATGCTTTATGAACCTGTATTCTACCAAAGGATACAAGCCACAAGCTACCAAGTTCAATAAGGTCGCCTTCAACAACTACCTTGGGGAGATTCCAATACGGCCTGACACTGAGAAATTCTTGGCAAAGTATCGCCCTGCAGCCGCCGACGCAGCCTACAAGTTCCCTCAGTACTCAATTGCAGGCGGCCCAGTCCAAGACGGACCGCTCAACTACTCGCAAGCTGCCGATGGAATTTCCAGGGAAGCGAACCTCGACGTTCAAGCTATCATGGGAATTAGCGATCCAACGCCAGTGGTCTCCTATTCTACGGGCGGGAGCCCACCTTTCACTCCCGACCTTGCCACCACTGAGAATACAAATGAGCCCTACTTTGTATGGCTAAACTATATCCTCAGCCAGCCATCCATCCCTCAGGTTATCAGCACTTCATATGCTGATGACGAGCAGACTGTTCCAAAAGCATATGCTGAGAGAGTGTGCCAGCAATTCGCTCAGCTCGGTGCACGGGGAGTATCTGTTTTGTTCGCCAGCGGTGACCGAGGTGTCGGCATCAACAATACCTGCTTGAGCAATGACGGCAAGAACACGACCATGTTTGTTCCGCTCTTCCCCTCGGGTTGTCCGTACGTCACGACCGTGGGGGCTACCCACCAGTTCGAGCCAGAAGTTGTGGCATTCAGGCCTGGGTACTATGCCGCCGATGGTAGCTACCGTGAGATTTACTCTAGCGGGGGAGGTTTCAGCAACTACTTTTCTACGCCAAGATACCAGGAAAAGGTTGTCAGCTCCTACGTCAAAGGCCTCGGTGGACTTTACGACGGCCTGTACAACAAGAAAGGGAGAGCGTATCCGGACATATCTGCTCAAGGGCAGTATTTTGCGTACTTCTGGAACGGGACTGAAGGAGTCATTAGTGGCACCAGTGCTTCCACGCCCCTCATGTCAGGGATTATCGCTTTGGTCAATGACGTTTTGCTTTCTCATGGCAAGCCCGTTCTTGGATTTTTGAACCCATTTTTGTACTCAAAAGGCTACAAAGGGTTTACTGATATTACCAGTGGTAGTGCGGCGGGGTGTAATGTGGATGGCTTTGCGGCGAAGGAAGGCTGGGATCCCGTCACTGGCTTCGGGACTCCCATTTTCCCTGTCCTAGCCGAACTGGCGAAGGGTTACTAATGTGAATCCTCACTATATAATTAAATCAATAATGCTTTTTCCGAATACCTAATATAACTTGTGGCGTGTGCGGCGGTGTCTTAATTACAATGTGACATGTATTCTTCCGAGTTCCAGAGTAAACGCCATCTGCTTGGAGAATACACCAAAGACTCTCAAAAAACTTTGTACGATGTGAATAATCATGTGTTTTTACAATAGCGACCATATTTACACAAATCGTCGCACCTTGGAAGCGTGCGGCCACGTGGGCCCCGACTCGAGCTTCTCGAAGCCCCACTCTTGACTTCACCCCAACCCCAGCATTTCTCTCCCACCCAAGCTCGAAGTAAATGCACCACACAACATGACGACCCCAGGGGAAATAAGTCTCTTCTCTGAAACATTGATTTCATCAAAACCCAAAGAAAGTCTTCCAGCAGGCTTCATATGCCGGCCTCTCTACCGATCTGACTACAAGCGTGGGCATCTCGGCGTCTTGGGAGACCTGGCTCATATTGGGGATATCAATGAGGAGACATGGGTAGAACGGTTTGATGATATGAAGAAGAGCAATGGGACATATTTCGTGCTGGTGATTGTGGACGAAAAGAATGATAAAATTGTGGGGACAGGGACGTTCTTTTACGAATTGAAGTTGTGAGTATTGCCTTAGAGATTAATATTTGCTGTAGGAATACTGACTAGAAACAAAGCTTGAACAATCTCGGGAAGCAAGGGCATATCGAGGATATAGCGGTTGCGAAGGACTACCAGGGGAAAGGATTTGGGACGATTTTGGTCCACGCGGTGGACTCCCTTGGCGCGCAATTGGGATGCTACAAGGTATGTATTCTTCTTTCCAAGAAAATTGTATTGAGCTGCATTAACTGAAGTTTAGACAATTCTTGACTGCTCGGAGGCGAAGCGGGGTTTTTATCTGAAATGTGGCTACGAAGGGAGAGGATTGGAAATGCATCATTACCATGATTTGGCAGCGAAAGATCACGGCGTCTGAAACTTGATCTCTAGCCATTAGTCACACAACAGAGATGTATACTGAATCTTGACAGGATTTGCACACTTCTTTGACCTTCAGTCTTGAGTCAAGTGGTTCTGGCAATCCAAAAATCATAGCCACTGACTTTCACTTGTGGCATTAGAGCTCTTCTGGCGCTACCAAACCAGTAAGTAGTTCACATGCCTAGAACACCAAGCCAGTTTATCCCGAGAGAACATGCTTTCTATGTTAAAGTGGGATGAAGTCAGTTATTTGAAATACCATCTTCAGCATGCACGTACTGAGCGGCCCTGAAAAGTATCTTGCTTCCAACTATATGGTAGAAGGAGATTTGAGTGATTTCCAAGTAAAAGCTGGTCACTTAATTCCCTGACGAAGATGTAAGCCCCTAGAGTGCCAGCATAATCATTTCGCATTCTAAATCGACAAGCAACCTTCAGGCTGTTGAGGTGTTACCAGGGAACACAAAGTGGGGTTGCCTTCTCCGCTATGAATGTAACGTACGCTCCGATGAAGCGGCAGTTACCCCGCGGACCCCCTGTCACTCATGAATGGTGGGGAGCTGTACTTAAAATAAGCTCTATCACACCTCTTTCTTGGGCAAATCGTCGATGGCAAGACGAGCCGAATACCCAACATTTAGATTTAGCAGCAAGCCACACTGGCCTGAAATACAGCTAAATTTACATCCCAGCCTAAGTTCATTCATCGTTGAGTTGCTGTGGCCTTTCACACTCTCCGCCAGTATCAACTCAACATGGAAAAATCCCAGCAAGATATCACCTCCGGCACCGCCGCCGCCGACGAAGTGTCTACCCACGATGCACCCCTCAAAGATATCGGCAACGAGTCTCGTCTCGCAACAGAAATAGAGCATTCCATGACATTTATGGACGGCCTGCGACTCTATCCCGCAAGTATCGGATGGTCCGCCTTCTTTTCCCTCGGCGTGATCATGACAGCCTTCGATCCGCAACTGCTGGGCAGCTTATACGCCACGCCGGCGTTTCAGAGAGATTTTGGGTACATGTATAAGGGCTCGTGGATCATAAGTGCACCGTGGCAGACGGCGCTGGGGATGGGGAACCCGATTGGGCAGGTGCTGGGGGCTCTTGCGGCGGGGTATCCGATGGAGTGGTATGGTCGTAAGAAGGTATAGCTCACCAGTGTTGGGAAGGTTATTGAGCTGATATCACTAGACCTTCGCTGCTTGCGTGGTCGGAACTGCCGCTTTCATCTTCATGCAGTTTTTTACGCGCTCGATCGTCGTTCTGCTGCTTGGTGAACTCATCGGCGGACTTATTCTTGGTACATACACCACCATCGCTCCAACATATGCATCTGAGGTTTGTCCGATCGCACTGCGGGGTCATTTGACGTCTTACATCAATTTATGTTTTGTCACTGGCCAGCTTTTGGCAAACGGCGTCATTGCCGGGACGTCACAGCTCGATACTCACTGGGCGTATAGCGCACCCTTCGCCCTACAATGGCTCTGGCCGTTGGTAATCTTGATCGGGATACCATTTTCGCCTGAATCACCTTGGTGGCTTATCAGGAACAACAGAATTGAAGAGGCGGAGAAGGCTCTGAACCGGTTGTCGTCTTCTAAAATTGATAATAAGCTTGTGTTGGCTATGATGATCGAGACTGATAGACTGGAGCTTGAGATGGAGACTGGAACGAGGTATATTGATGTGTTTAACAAAGTCAATATTAGGAGAACCGAAATCGCTGTGGCTGTTTTTACGACTCAGGTCTTTAGTGGAATTTATTTGGTGGGGTATGCTGCGTACTTTTTCCAGCGTAAGTTTATTCGCATTGTACGATTGATTGACACCGTGCTTATCAAAGTAGTTGCCGGTCTCAATGGAGGAAAGGCATTCGATATGAGTGTCGGATATCTTGCCCTCGGATGGGTGTGCACATGTCTATCTTGGATACTTATCTCGAAGTTCGGAAGGCGGCGAATCTACAATGTCGGACTCGCTATTCTCACAGTCATAATGTTTATTATAGGTATTTTGGATTGCACGCCAAACTTTGAGAATCGCCCAACGATCATTTGGGCCGAGTCTACCCTCATGGTATGTTTCTGCCTTCGGGAATGCTTGCTCCTCACTAACCGCAGCTGCCTGGAATTAGATCATCTGGAACGGAGTGTTCGATCTCTCCATCGGTCCAGTCTGCTACACGATCTTCTGCGAAGTGTCAGCTACCAAAGTCCGGACCAAAACAATCGCAGTAGCTACGGCTGCACAAGCACTCGTGGGAATCGCGATGACCGTCGCAATCCCATACATGATTAACCCAGACCAAGCAAATATGAGAGGAAAAATGGGATTCTTCTTTGGTCAGTCAAAATCCTTTTCAAAGGCAAGTGACAAGGGAATGCTGACCGCGGTTGATGAAAGGCGGATTATCAGTGCTGTGCCTGATATGGTGCTGGTTCAGGGTTCCAGAGACCAAAGGGAGAACATATGAGGAGCTGGACCTAATGTTTGCGAGGGGCGTGAAGACAAGAGAATTCAAGAACTACAAGATTGAGTGAGTGCTTTGAAGTGGGGCTCAATCATATACGAAGGTTAGACTGCGCAACGGTTCCCCGTTTCCCGGGTCCTAGGCTCGGGGAACCGCCCCACGGGGACCCGTGAACAGGGCGGGTATCTCTATACTAGCGGATCCGACCCGTACGGGTCTAGAACCGCCCCAACAAGTCTAAAAATAACCGCAGAGCACGTGCCGATTAGGCGGTTTCAAATTTTCGTGACGAATTAGGCTTAGCTCGGCTTTTCTAATTACATTTTAATTCAAAAAACTACTTTATATTATAATTACTTATTTAAAATAGGTTTATAATTAGATTTATTTAAATTATTAACTTTCTATTAGTTTGAAACTCTTATATTAAGCTTTTTTAAATTATGTAATATGCATTTCAGTCACGTGCCGGGTCCAACGGCTCTCTTAGCGGGTCTTGCAGGTCCTAAAAAAGAACCGCCCTGGCCCGTACAGGTCCTAATTATTAAAAAACCGCCCTATTCAAGATTATTTAAGAACTGCCCCGCGGGGAACCGGGAACCGCGGGTACCCATTGCGCAGTCTAACGAAGGTAGTGTTTGGTCAAAAGGAAAAACTGCCGCCGCCCTTATGTTTCGTCGTCATTCGAAGCGAAAACTAGATCGCAGGTCAACATTCTCAATATTAATGTAAATAAAGTTTGAAATGTAGTTGGAGACAAATTCCCAATGAATGTTCGAGCCGGCTCACTTAAAAAGGGGTAGCTCGCTAAGCTTTAGCGTATTGCCCTGTAGGCTGCAGCAGCAGAAGACTTCGGCGCTGTAATTAGTGGACGCAGCCTAAATATTTAGCGACGCTCGCACTTAAAACCCGTCCGAGCCCTGTATTTCAGCTGTCGTCCTCACTAAAAACGAATGGCAGAATGTGATTTTCTCAGCTAGATTCAATCGTTGCTACCGATATTTTTGTAGTTTCATTACCCGAGTGAACTAGAGACGCATTTTACGTCACCCTTCGCGGCTTTCGTTCCCATAATCCGAAACTGGTTAGTAATCCCACTCCAGTCAACGCCGTCAAGAATATATTCTGCCTATTATACCCCACCGCGAACGCGTTCCTAACCGCAACTTGCTGCCCTAGACTGAGTGTTTGAATCGCCGAGATATTTTCTGATATGGCTTTCGCTTGTTCTGGTGTGATGAGTGTGGAGAGTTCGGGTCGGAGGTGGTTGTTCAGAATCGTGGAACTATAAAGCTATTAGCTTCAAATTATGTTCGAGAAGAAGGAATTGAATACCAGATTGCAAGAGAAATCGTACCGCCTAAGACTCGTACTTGGGTCAGTGCCCCCATTGTAACAGCTATTTCGGTCAGTTTGCTCTATTCTATTCAGCATGGAGATGTCATACGCAGATGTCGTTCTTCGACTACAAGTTTCGCCAGGGTCAAGAGTGTGCTCAGCCCTGCGCCAAACCCAAACCCCATGATGACTTCATATCCATACTGTGCAGCCGGACTTTTTGTTGCGTTCGTGGGGAGGGAGCAAGTCAACCCAACGCCAAGAAGCTGCAACACGGAGCCGATGACAATTAGGTACAATGGGGGGATCCTTCGATTAGACGTGAGATAGCCCGACAAAGCTGTTGCAAGTGGTGAAGTGAGTAGAAGAGGTAGTAGGGCGAGGCCGGCACGGATGGGGGAGAAACCATATACAGCTTGTGCTCGCTGTGGAATATTGACGACGATAGCGACGAAGGGGAAGCCAATGAAAAACGCCGTCCTTGATAAGAATCAGTCTCAAGTTCTACTTCAGACTTCAAAACCCGGTGAGACATTGACTTACGCCATCATGCTAGCCAGCACTCGATCCTTCAATAAGGTCAGCGGAAACGTAGGCTCTTGTTTCCCTTTTGCCCTCTCAATCCACCATTCCCAGCCCACAAATCCAACACCAGAAAGTGCCGAGAACACAATGGTAATAATTATAGTAGGACTGCTCCACGAATATCTGGATCCGGATTCTTCTAACGCGAAGACGATAAGCACCGAAAAGGCAAGCAGTAGGGTAGTTCCCAGGAGATCAATTCGCGCAAAGGCCGCTTTCGAAAATTTGCCTTTGAGATGATCAATGAGACTTGTGCCCTGCGCTGGTTTGGATGAAGGGAGGAACAGCGCTACCAAGATTATGGAGATTGCGCCGCCGGGAGCACTGCCACCGAGTTATTAGTCTTGTTAGGTTACCTCGATTTCGGAAACTCACTTCAACAAAAAGACCCATCGCCAGGTGGTATGCGTATTGATAGCTCCTCCTAGAATCGGACCTAGGACACTAGCTATAAGAAACACGGTGGAGATAATGGCGATGTATTTCGCAAACTCTTTCTCCGGTACCATGGTAGGTGCAATGGCCATTATCATGGAATAGATTCCCGACGCACCCATGCCTTGGAAAGCACGAAAAATAATTCTTCGGATTGTCAGCCGACGAAACTCGAAGAAGAGGGTGTGACCAACAGTTCAACAACTCCTTTGGCAGCTCCACACAGGATTGAGAAGACGGTAAATATTGTAAGCGCCAAAATCAACATTGTCTTTTTTCCAAACACATCACTAAATTTGGCGTAAATAACAAGAAAGCCTACCCGTCGTTAGTCCCGTTCTTACAATCAGATGAAGCTCAAATACCGGTATAAGTAATTAGATAAGCAGTGACAATCCAATCTCTCAGCTCGAATCCATCGAGCGCATTGGTGATAGACACCAGTGATGTGCTGACGATAGTTGTTTCAAGGGTGGAAAGAAAGAGCGAGAGCCAAATGCTAGAAGCCGAACCAGTTAGCTGCGAATCCCACCTCTGAAAAATAGTTCGACATACCCTATGGTCAGCATATGAAGCCTCCATCCCGCGATGTACTGCGGTTTTTCTTCGGGCTCCTGGCGCACAGAATCGCCAACTTGTGTACTCTGATCCGGATCATTTCCCATGATTATGCTTTCAAGCGGGATATCTTGGCCGAGTGGCGCCACTGCTTCTACACCCGAAGGCTTTTCCACAGCCACCTTTCCGCTTTCCAAGCCCTGCTCTGGGTCTGTTGGGATGTCATGTTCATGATCAATCATGACTGAATACTGACCTAATGATTGTTGGGCTGCTGTAGCTTCAGGAGGTGGGCGGAAAAAGAAGACAGGTATTCACAAGTAACTTACTGCGCCACCCCACCCCTGCCTGTCACTTCCGGGCTCGATCACACTACATTAGCCGCCCTGTACTTCTTTGAATTTCTGCAGAGTGGATTCTCAACGGAAAAGCTTCCATTAAGAGGTCATCAAGAATTAAGAGTAAAATATCAAAGCGTACTTTTGACCAAAGGAAATGCTGTCCAAAGCAAGAACTAATACCTCCCTATGTTGGGAGCAGCCCTGTGGTCCCCAGTTTATTTCAGCCAGCAGTCTCTAACGCCATACTCATGCCCTCAAGAGTCCTAAATTGCCCCAAAAGCAGGAATTCCCCTACTCTCCATAGCATAACCACCATCTGCGTCAACTTCTGATTACTAATAATGCAAACCGCCTCGCCACTCTCTCTCTCAGCAACCGATATGTAAACGCAACCATGTCCGGTCTCCCTTGCGTCTTGGTATTGTGTATCACTGCCTGCGGATCCGTGTCTTTAATCGTATTGATTATCTCGTTCCCGAAGTTTTGTTCGGGATGCGGCGTGCTCCAAAAATATGTGTTGGCACTTTCTTCGCGTAGACGACTGGAAGGCACGGTCGAATTCCCAAGCCAGTGGCAACAAGTACGATGCTTTTGAACAAAAGGGCAATGGGTAGGACATCGCAGGCTGGAACACCGCAGACCCAGAGCTTGGTTGGAGCGCGGTTGATCTGGCGAGATGTCCAGTCACCGGCGTTGGAGACGAGGAGGGAGAAGCCTTTCTCGCTGGGTTTGGCAATTGTTGCAAAGGCATGTCACTCGAGGAGTGGGCGCTCTGAGATTCGAACAGCAGTACCGACAACAGGTGTCGTGTATTCGAAGTAGAGACGCGTTGCATGCAAGGAGAGAGTGTCTGGCATCACGGATACTTTACGGAGACGGCCCCAATTGTTGAGCAGCTCGTAGCGACGGCCAGGAGCCAGATTCCAGCACTGATGAGAAGGCCTTGTCCGAGCTTTTCCTATCCGGTGGTTCCCCAAACGAACAAGACTGTTTGCACCCAAAATAAAGCCAGAGAAAGCCAGCCAGCAAAACGATGGACCAACTCAAAGTGGTTGTGGAACTTCGCACGGAAGCTGGGATGTGCTAGGCCCAAGATGGTACACAATAAGCCTATAAGCACATAACTACCGCAAGAGCAGCAGGGTGTGATCCTTGAACCGTAGCAGTAATCGTGAAGGCGATAAGCCAGACTGTCGACGCAACAGCGAAACCGCTATGCAGGCCTCCCATGTGATAGACTTTGACCAAGTTTCGGCGAATAAAGAGAGGGGCTGAAGTTGGGATTGAACACGCAATAGTGAACAGGAGATTGCCGAAATGATCCTGTCTAAACAAAACAGAAGCTGTGAGATTCGCTGCAATAGCGTTAGATGAGTGTACCAGCTTGAATCCACCTGGCTTCGATATTATAGCAATCAGGGATATAAAATTGACGACAAAAACGAGAGAAAATAGCCTGCGATAGAGAGAAAAGGTTCGGTGGCGGATAGCCTTGCTTGTCCGGAAGCGTGTATTCTTCATTTGGTGGGGTATTGGGCTGGGAAATGTTGAGAGTTGACATCGATGATGCAGCCGTCAAACTTGTGTTGAGCAAAGCTTTTTCAGGAACCTCCAGAGTTGTTACTTGCGGAGTTTTGTTCTGATCAACCAGCGAGACTGTCGGTGTCAGAGAGAGGAGTATCGTCCGATCAGCTTTTCCGTTAGGGGTGAGGGGCATCTCTGGATTCCAGACCCAGTTCTCGGGAACTGCATAGGACGGTTGATGCTTTTCAACTACAGCTTTTACCGCGCTCTCGTCGATATGTGTGGGCCTCGAGTAGAATCCCCACAGGACATTGTCATGGAGCAACGCACATCCTCGAGTGACGCCTTCAGTTTTCTAGAGCCCGTTAGCAGGATTCTCAGGTCTATTCACAAATCCGACCTACCTCAATGGCTGCAGAAATTCCGTCGAGTTCTACGCGAAATCCCTAGAGTTGGTTAGATACTGTTCCCGATATGATGAAGGAGTGAGGTAAACCTTGATCTTGACTTGATGATCAACCCGGCCGAAATGTTCCAGAGAGCCATCTTCAAGCCACCGATCGAGGTCGCCGGTTTCAAACATAAGTGATCTGAACAAGGTAAGCATCATATCAATCACAGAATTGCATTGGTATTACCAGTCGCCAACAAATTTGTCATACTTGAACTTCTGAGACGTAAGTTCCGGCAGTCCAATGTAGCATTTCGATACGCATGAGCCGCCAGCCCACATCACACCAATTTCACCAATTGGAAGTGGAATCTTCTCGTCGTCAAGGATGTAGACGTTGGTGTTGGGAACTGGCTTCCCAATCGTCAGTGTTTCACTAGACACATGCCGTTTCGCGGTATTGATGATAGTCACTTCTGTTGGCCCGCAGGAGTGGTACAGTGGAACATCTTTTGCCCATTCGTCGGCAAGCCTAGAATTCAGAAGGTCAGCAAGTGGGCAGTGCTGGGAAAAGCGAAGTCATGAAATGATGGGTCAAATTTACGGTTTAGGACAAGGTTCTCCGGCAAGAGCTACGGTATGTACGTTAGGGTAGTCTTCTTTCCGAAATGTAGCCAGTATGGAAGGGGTCAAAATCATAACGTTCGCCTAAGTAAAGTAAGTACAGGAGGAATCATGTGATATTAGTGTATTTACTCGCTTTAAGACGGCTGGCCTGTCTGAAGTTCGTAGGAGCAAGGTGCCACCATTCAACAGCGTTCCAAGGATCTCCCATTGACCTGATATAGTAAGTACTTAATAAAATAAAAGTTAGGAAGGATATGATTTACCCATATCAAATCAAATAGACAAAAGTTGCGGAACATTCGTGCCTCTCCTGATGCCCAATGATCCCGGCGATAGACACAATAGATTTGTAACATTCCGATGAGTGACATCAACTTCTATTGGCATTCCAGTCGTCCCTAGATGAATTAGAATCTGAAAGCTTGGATTCTAGGAGCTTCGTACCTGAGGTAAATATCACATAAGCCCCACTGATGGCAACACTTCAACATTTGGCCTTTCTAACTGAAGTTCGTAATCTGATGATGAGTCCATGACGATAACCGAGACAGAGTTGCTACATTGTTGCACCTTCAAATGGAATTTCCGAAGGCAAACTATAAACTGTGCACCGGTGGTTGCCAGGACATGTGTGAGTAAGGTTTCCGGCACTACTCCACCGTCAAGTGGAACGTATTGACAACCGCACTTCAATATCGCAAGTATGCCGACGACCATATGGATGGAGCGCTGCACAACCAAACAAACTTTCTGTCCCGGTCGTAACCCATCTTTAATTTTTGGATCCCCTCCCATTCTCGAATCTCGATGCAGTTCTCAATATAGCTTCAGTTTCATGAGCCGATCGTGCATGCTCTGAACTGACAACATTTACTCCAAAGACCATATTCATGATTTCTGGGAGATCCAGCTGGTGCAAAGTCTCATTGTCGAGTTTAGGCACTCTTGCTCTCACTTGCGAATCATGCCAGTCCAGCGCCCAGCTGTCCACCCCGACACTTCCACCCAACGCAATATTTCACAAATATATTCCATTCAGTATTCGTTTCTCGTTCCACGTACTCTGCTTATAAAAAGCCAATGCAACGCATCTGTAAGTCGCATCCACTCCAGCAGCTATTCTTCCAAAAACGCCGAGATGCCGAAAAGTGGAAGTGTGAATGGTAGCAAGGAACTCTCAACTCGTGAAGAAAGGCACGGAAGACCAACTCTCATTATCTGCCCCAGCTGCACCGGCCATCACAGTCCCAACATCCAAACCGACCTGCCGGCACACTCACCCTTTCTGTCTTTTGGGTACTCACGCCTCTCCATGCCCTACAACATCTCGATTC
>QGMK01001015.1:0-14288 GCA_007825345.1 Lachnellula suecica
ACTTTTATGCCCGAATTGAGGCGGCTTTTGAAAGACGCGCGTGGGATGAGGTGGACAAGTTTTCGGTGTCGCTTTTTGCGCGACTCGGCGCGGATTGCGTAATTTTCACAAAAGGGGTTCAAGGGTCACGTGTGACTTTTTCCTTTCAGAGATGAAGGTTCAAAAAAGTCAGAAGGTACAAGAGAGGTTGTAGAAGAGAGGATAAGCAGTTGACCGTACTTCCATTTTATTGGCCCTTTTGAATAGTCTTTGAGTATTAATTGAGGCTTCTATGAACCTTTGCTGTGATATCTAATTCCACATCTAAAGTCTAGAACGTTTTTGCTTCTTTCCGCTCTTTCTTCAGTACCATCCCGCTCTCTAAACTCCGAAACCAATGTCTTAAATAATACATGGCCAGGTCTTGATCTCTTCGTTCAACCACTACCAATTCATTTGACGGGATATACTCGCGCCATGTTCTGTTCTCGTATTAGCTTACACTTCTCGTAATTGGTTGAAACACTTACGGCCGCTTGTCTTGGCTCAATGAATAGAGCAGAGGCCTCTACTAACACCAATGGTGTTTCTCCTGGAGCGACTAGAGTCTCGATATGACCCTCAACCCACGCCTTTCTTCCCTCAACCTTTGTAGTCTTCGCCCTGAGTACAACAAACTGCCCAGCCTTCGCAGGAGCTCGGTAGTTGATGTTCAGATTCGCAGTCATCCCAACCTTATTCGGCAGCGCCCCAAAACAGCATCTTGCCAAACCCTCATCTAGTATTGTTGCAAGCATGCCACCGTGTATGATCCCCGGGTGTCCACACAAAGCATTTCCCAAGTAGGAAATCGAGACAAGGCTTTTCCCGCCATCCTCGCTCCATACATAAGGTGGTACGGCGACCTTGTCGGTTCCCAAAAGCGTACCACCAGTCAGATTGTGAGCCCTATACGATGGGGGAATCTTTAAGTGTGGTCTCGCCTCTGTGAATTCAGGCTTTGCGCGGAGCTCCACCGACACAGGGTGGTTCTTGATGAACTCGTCGATTTCCTTCGCTACATCGTCTTCGGGGGTATATAGGAGGAGTGTTTCCTCGTCGGATGGGGGGTTTATGAAGCCATCTGCGGCTTTGAATGCTGGGACTGCTGACATGGCGAATCCTGCACCACCGAACACGATTACTATTCCTAGTGCCCCGAGAGCTCGTCGGAGAAAGGATTTCTGTTTCGGTGCTGTGTTTTGTAGGTTCTCTGGCCAGGCTGGCAAGAAGTCAGGATTGGCCTTTCCAGCTTCGAGTTGAGCTTACGTTCTGCGGATAGCAACCGCACTCTGGTACTGAATGTATGAGAAAGAGAAGGTATTTTTTGTTGAGCTCCCCGAGTCATAAAACGACCACCGAAAGCTGAGAAGCCGACGGCACTAGGCCGCAGAAGTCGGCTTGCCAAGGGCATCGGAGGTTTCTATCATTCCAGTGCCGTAGATAGCGGTGTAAAACTGGACACTTATCATCAATTGCTATTCGTTGGGGTGGGGTCTCTCGAGCGAGCATATGAAAGAAGTTACACTGATGCCTCGGCCAAAGTTTTAACCGGGCCGTTATCGCTCGTCTTATCGTAGACCACGTGATATATATCCCTTTACTTTAGCATTAAATTTCATGATCTGTAGGGTTGGTTTTTATAATTGCATTCTTATTTAGTTTACAGAGCCGTGTATCATAGCTTTCCAAATATCATGATTTCCAATAATCGTGACAAGAGACGTCATACCAAGCCCTCGTCTGAATTACAGGGGCACAGCAGTCTGTGGGGGTGGAACCTGCACTTCATCAGACATAAGAACAAGGAGCAAACAGCCAATAATATATCCCTTACGAAGTCTCTCTGGAGCGTTCATATTATGCTACTAAGCAGGTCTAGATCTGGTGACTCAGGCGCGTTGCTGCTGTGGAATCAGGCCACTTTCTTCTGTTACCTCAGCTCATCCGAGTACATTTTTCTTTGAAAAGCTCTAACGAGCAGCATTTGCAGCGGCCAGACGGCTAAAAATAATCAAGAGAATGTTCCCAGTAAGGCTGTGGCTGAAAAGCAACAGTATACATCCAATGAAAAAAGGGTTCTTCAAACGCATGGACTGGGCAGCCCCCGCCCCTCACCTTCATGCAGCTGTCCTGCCCTGCCCATATCCCCGCTCCTGCCCTTGTGACTGGTCAGGCGTATCTTGGGATTGAATATAAAGACTGAGCTCTGTCCTCAAGTTTGTTGCTCGTTCCTAGATCTACCATCTTCGTCAATACCACTTCGTAGCTGACTCTATCTGAAACACTGCCCGCCCCTCTTGAACCAGCCCAAGACCCTCATAACACAACTCCTCGTACTACCAACATTATGGCAACTGCTGAGACAGTCGATATGGGACCAGCCCACCCTCCCAAGTGCGTACAAACTCTTGTAACTCTATATTACGGCCGACTGATTTGTCTGTAGGGTTGAGTCTATCAAAGCCTTCGACGAAATTGAGGTAGACCTCAAGAAGATGCTCCAGCACCTCCGTCACGAGACCAACAGTACATTCCCTGCCTTCAATTCCTCGAACAAAATTTCTAACGAAATTCAGAGCATGAGCCGGAATACTTCAAGGCTGTCTCGAACTTAAGCGATCACGAACTCACCAACTTCTCCTGTATGCCATCCAAATCAGCTTAAAACGTTCAACATCCTCTAACAGAAGTTTCTAGCCGATGACTTGAAAGAAGTCCGTGTTGCTACTTCCGCTTATGGCCTTCATTTGTTTGGCAAAGTTCTCATCCCCGACTCTGACCCCAAGCACAGCTTCCCGGAAGTGTAATTTTTCTGCTCTCTCACTTCCCAGATCTCAATACTGACAAACAACAGTCCGAGCGCGGCTTACTTCATGTTCCGAGCCTTCATTCCCAGTGACGCAGAGACGGCTAAGCTTCATGGTATTCACTTGCAGGAAACTGAGATGCCGGATGGAGACAAGGTCTTCAAGGCTATTTTCCAACAGGGTGATAAATTGGAGTGGTTTGATGTTTAGGTTTAGGATGAGCACTTGAGATGAATATGGGAGCGTTATGGGCGCAAAGGAAATGCGAATTGGTAGATTTGATCATTTAGCTTTGGGTACGAAAGAATCAACTCCTTTTTGGATATCAAGTATCAGCTTTTCCGAAAATAATGTGACAAATCAACCCTCTACAAATCCTCGTCCTCATCGTTATCCAGCATCTCCGCATAGTCCTCAGCAGAAGCAAATGTAGGCAAACTCTTAAGTCTGCGCTTCCGCTTCCTGCTCGTCTCCTTCTCTTCAGCCTCTGCCGGCTGCGCAGTCTCCAACTCCTTCGCAAACAGCTCAGCTTCGTCCTCTGAAGCCTCCTCAACCTCAACCTCACTGCCAGACTCAAGTTCCTCTGCAAAAGCGTTATCGTCATCCGATGATCCTTCTTCGATGAGAGGAACGCCGCCCTCCACGTCGCTGCCTTCGACATCGACTTCTGAGGCGGACTCCATGTTCGAATCGTCAAGATCCATCATCTCGCCATCAGAATCACTCTCGCCCTCAAGCTCTGGTCTGCTCTCCACCAAAGCCTGCCAGATCTCATCCTCGGCATTCTCATCATCCTCATCATCATCGGTCTTCTTGCCCTTCTTCTTGCTCGCCTGCTTGCCCTTGCCGATCTGGCTAAAGTATCTATGGAAGAACACTTCGTCCACAGCAACATCCTCAGCCTTCTTGCGCCAGAACGCTTCCGAATTGACCGGTTGCAAAGAGGAGGAGTTCGATTTGTTGGAGAGCAGAATACCCTTGTTGTCGCCGCCGCCCAGGGGTTGCATGATGGAGCTGCCGCGGGGACCTGCGGTAGCGGCTTTGGCGTTGCGGTATACGAAGCGGTCGAGGAAGGCGGAGAGGGTGTGCGATGTTAGGTCGGGTTTGGGTGGCATTGTTTCGTTGTTGATGAGGCGGGAGGCGAAGAGGGAAACAGAGGGGTGGAAGTGCACGAGGAAGGGGATTGATTCCCACAAGCAGCTTTTGTCGGCGTTGCTGTGCTCGGGGTCGCGTTTCCGTCCGTCGTATAGTTCGGTAGGTTTGGATGCTGATTTGGGGGCTTGGACGGGCGTTTCCTTGCCATCTTCAGGTACGTCGCGGAAGACTTCCTCTTCGTCGTCGTCATTTACCTCTGGATCGTTAAGCAGGGACTTCAATCCAGGGAAGGTGGCTTCGAGCTCTTTCACGAGGTAGATTACACCGCAAATGAACGGAGGCTGGTGCAAAGTGACAATTTGTAACAGTCTCTTCGTAAATGCCTTTACTCGCTTAATATTGAGGTCGGATCTTAGCGCTCTGAATAAAAGGTTGAGGTACAAAGCGTGTTTAGAGGAGGTCACGAGACGAGGGTCGAGTAGTGATTCATATAGAGTCCTGTAAAATCGTTCGGTTGCAAGGTGTTTCGACGTGGAAAGTTGCTCTATAAGCATAAGAGCCTGGATGCTGGTGTTAAAATTTGAAGAATGCGTGATCCTGAACAAAGTATCCATGTGCTTCTCGAGACTGTGATGAAATATTAGTAGGGGCATTTGGATCTGAAATATGATCTTACCTGTGGTCATCGGACTTTGAAAACGGGAATGCACGATTTACACCAGTCAAGACTGCCGAAATCATCTTCTCCGTGGTCTCTTCGGTACTCAACTTGGCTTCTTCTTCTTTGGCAGCCTTCGCCTTCGCTTTCTTTCCTCCAGGGGCTCCTCCACCTTGTATCTGGCCCTTCTTGTTTATTACAGGACCTACCGGAGCGGGTAGTGGCTCAGGCTTCTTCAATAGCGACACAAATAGCTCGAAATAAATGTCGAGAAGCTTTTTGGCAACTTCTTCCTCTTTTGCGCTTAGTATGGTCTGGTTCAGGGTATTGATAGCAAAGTACTTGGCGTGTGAGCTTTGTCCAGGACGGAGCAAGAGCTCACTCTCAATTGATCGAACGATGATGGGTTTCATGAGCGGATGAGAAGTCTGCAATTGAAGTAGCAGATAGGACGTCCGGGACGAGATCTTCTTGTCCGGGTCTCCGAGCTTGTTAACCAACAGACGAAGCAAGTTCGCTTCCTGTTCTGGTTTCTCTTTCAAAAGCTCGTAAACGTAGGAAACAGCTCTTGATCGCGCATAAAGGATCTCGTCATTACACCACCTTTCGAGGACCTTGAGCATGTCAAAGTAAGAGTCCTTCAGCCAATCCTCATAAGCCCAAGAAATCAAATGTGCCTTCGTGATGTCACCTGGCAGACGTTGGGCATCGGTCCAGCTAAAGATAGAATCCTCTTGCAAAGTATTGAGAAGTCCAGGTTGATTTGCGAACGTTCGCAGGCGTCTATCGGATGGCAGAACAACACCGTTCCCCAATAAATCTTTCAGGGCACCGAGCGCGCTCACAGCTTGGCCTCGACTATTCTTCTTCGCTAAAGCCAGAAGACTTTCGAATGACTTGGTGGTATGAACAGGCGATTCTTGGACAACCAATGTTAACGCAGAAACCTTGTCAGACAGTGTACCAGAGGACATAATAGTTGCCAAAAAGCGATGGGACGAGGTGGAGGACAAATGCTTTGAGGCATACAGGTTGCTATCCTCCTCAAGAAGACGCATAGCGTATTCTTTCAGACTCTTTAAAGAGCTGGCATATTTCGCGGAGCTATTGACGTTCCCCACTGCTAACGGAGGCAGGGAGGCAGCATGCCAGTCTGGTCGAGCTTCAAAAACCTAGCTGAAATCAGTCAGTCCAATCGTTCAAATGGTGAGAGTACGTACCAAACGGTTAGGGTCGTTTGATTCTAGTGCTTTGGCAGGAGTCGCGGCAGCTTTCGCTTTGGCTTGTCTAGAGGATACGATTTCATCGGAGGCCTCAGACTCTAAATCCGATGCCTCTTCCCAGCTATCTTCACCTGCTTCCTCTTCTTCATCATCTTCAGGCTCCTCGGCATCCCCACCAGATTGTCCCTCGATACCAAGTCCAGCAGCGAATTTTGCCAATTCCTTCATCAATGCTTTGTCTGCAGGAGCCTTTGGGCCCGCGGTGTCTTCTTCGTCCGACATTGCATCTACCACGAGATCCAAGTCCTCTTCAGTTCCACCTAAAGCCAATATCTCCTGTAGCAGCGCTTCTCTATCGTCACCTTTGTCTTCGGCTTTACTCGCAGATGATTGCTTCGAACCGCTCCCATTGCCATTCGCTTTGGGCTTTCCGTGAGCGTCTCGTTTCGTGCCTCTAGACTTTTCTTGGGCCTTAGATTTCTTGAGTGCTCCAGCAGAGCCATCGACGTCTTTCCCTTTTTTCTGTTTTGTATGCGGTGCGCCTGCCTCCTGTGCGTCCCCGCCTCCAAGTCCTTGGTCAAGCTTCGCGGTCAAGGCCAGCAAAGCATTCTCGTCGAAGGAAGGGAGGCTATCTCCATCGTTTCTTGCCGCCGACTTGGCGCTCTTCGCGGCTTTCGACTTTTTGCCCATTGTCGCGGGTCAACTTGAAGTTCTGGTGTTAGGATTATTGCGGTGTATCTAGACGCCTGGGGATGGAAATTTTATTCATTCTTTTCTCGATAACGCTAAGATAAACAAAAGTGGGCCCCTCAAGGTTTGAGCCATCTCGAGCTTCATCACGCGCGCGCGACAGCATCGAACAGCTTCAGCCATTATGAATTTATGTACAACAGCACGATGACTTTCCCTGATGTCTCGGATCTTCAAACTCTATAAATCTCCAAGCTTATTGGTGTTGTCGACCGTTCGGCGGTCTTGACTCTTCACGATGAGGGGATCAAGCTTCACCCCTATTCAAAGCTCTCTACGACTTAGATCCGCCCGTTGCTTACAAATTACTCTAAGATGGGCTCCCTCAACTACCCCCGGATGCTTGAGTACTCGCCACTCCCATTCTTTGCAGCCGAATTCTACGGTAGAGCATCAATCGTTCCCCTAATTACAGTCACGTGATATGCTAATTCATTTGCAGGGCGACGGCCGGGTTCGACTTTCAAAATTCTGGGCTCCATCTGGAGGGATATCACCGTCTGCAGAAGAAGGTTAGATTTTAAGGGTTCCAGTTTGAGCTTAAAGTTTGTTGATACGCAATACAGACTCTCAGGCCATGCTTATTCGTGCCGGCTTTCTACGACAGGTTAATTACTACCTCCAACTTTGCTTTCTTGGCTAATCAGGAACAGGCTCACTCGGGAATATTTCATATGCTGCCGCTGGGACGGCGGGTGCAGGACAAATTAGAGTCTCTTATAGACAAGCATATGTCAAGCCTAGGTTAGACTCACGAAGCCCGTTGCCTCCTCATTAGCTAACGATTAGCAGGGGCTTCCAAGCTGGATCTTTCTTCAATATCATCCGAGGCTCTCTGGAAGCAGAGTGGCCGCTTAGAATCAGTTGGCTCTGAGGTATGACTCTCCGGTAGTTTGTAAGATAAATGCTAACATCTCAGCTTTTCCGATTCCGAGATAGGAAAGAATCAGGATATCTTCTGTCTCCCACCCACGAAGAAGAGATAACCAGTCTCGTGTCAAGCACAACTACGTCGTATAAGGATCTTCCAATACGTCTGTACCAAATATGTAAGTATTCTGGTCATTGACGAGATCTCAGGTGCTCATCCGTCCAGCTAGGAAATATCGCGACGAGTTAAGACCAAGACATGGACTTTTACGTTCTCGAGAGTTTATAATGAAAGATCTTTATACATTCGACTATAGCTCCCCGCTAGCTCTTGAAACCTACAATGAGATTCGAGAGGCATACGCTCGACTTTTTGATGAGCTCAAGATACCCTATCTAGTGGCCGAAGCAGACTCCGGTGACATGGGTGGTAACTTGAGTCACGAGTTCCACTTTCCAACAGCCAAAGGCGAGGATCACATTATAAGCTGTAGCAGTTGTGAATACGTCGCCAACGAGGAATTAGCCGACGGTCCAGCCTTGGGCCCCGAAGCCTTTAATTCCACAGACGCTTATACCGATCCGCTCGACGAGGTGCCAGCTATCACTAGTGAAGAGCAGAAGATTCTCACAGGGCTTTCGTCGTTCCAAGGTATCTCCAAGTGCAGATCAATGCTGTTTAATGTTTGGTATTCGCCGTCGTCACCTTCCGCTTCAAACCCGCCATCAGAAGCAGCGCATGGACGACAAGTCAATGTGTATGCTCTCAAAGCCATCTTTTCAGAAATCGACAACTCGATCGAAGATCCACTGAGCTTTTTGGGTGGGCCGGCTTCTTCAACAATGGAAGGAGATGCACTTGCTCCTCAGCCACTTTCTATCGTGAACATTGTAGATGGCAGTGTTCCTAGCTCTCTACGCCAAAAAATGCGGCAAGCAGACCACATAGGGGACCATTTACTTTCATTAATCAAAAGACCTTTCCATGTCTCTACTATGATTCAAGATCCAGAGACTGATATGCCGTTCAATTTTCTACGCGTCCAGAAGGGCGATCGCTGTCCTCGCTGCTCGGTCGGTCACTTGGATATTCAGAAAGCCATCGAGCTTGGCCATACCTTTCACCTCGGCTCGCGGTACACCAAACAACTCGGTGGGCAAGTCACAATTCCGAAAAAGGTGATCCAGAACCAAGAGGCAGATTTTGAATGTCTGTCAGCGGAGAAAGGTTCAGATCGTCAAGTCATTATGCAGATGGGCTGTCATGGAATCGGTGTTTCTCGAATGATCGGAGCTGTCGCAGATACTCTTGCCGACAAAAAAGGGCTAATTTGGCCCCGTGTAATGGCCCCCTTCGAGGTGGTTATCATTGCCGGCAAGGGCTTGGATAATGCTGCCTTGGAAATTTACGATATTATCTCCAAAGGGAACAAGATCAACGATGAGTCGAATGTCGACCTCGTGCTGGACGATCGAAGCAAGCAATTTTCTTGGAAGATGAACGATGCCGACTTGGTTGGATATCCAGTGATCGTTGTCCTAGGAAGAAGGTGGCAGGCCGAGAAAATGTGCGAGGTACAATGCCGGAGGTTGAATATTAAGGAGGACATTCCCCTTGATAGACTTTCGCGGTATATTACCTCCCTACTGGTTCAGCTTTGATCAATTGTACATTATAAACTGTAACATCATGTATCTAGAGGTATGGTTCGAAGAAGCCAATCTCCCTCTATCGAAAATTCGAACCAGACACCTGATATGAGAGACGTCCACCGTTCTGGTTCATACGCATGCGCTGATTCATGTTGCTCGTCGATTCAAGAAACTATCCAGCAAGTGCTGATCGTTGAGTCGTGTTACGGTCCACGATTCTCTCCTTCCAGAATCCTACGCCAATTAGTATTGGCACCCGCAAAATGTTCTCCACCAGGTCCAAGCATTCTGCGAACTCACTGCCCAAGGATCGCACGTATTAATCGCAACTTTGATCTGATTGAGTCCAGGCGGGGGGAATCTGTAACCTTGGTACTTGCAACATCCCCCCCCCATCCGGATGATCTGGGCTAAGAACAAGGGTAGATAATTGTTCATATATGCACAACTATGCTAGTTGAAGTAATGAAACATGATTTGAAGGCCGCTCAGAGTTGTGAAAACCAAATTGTTATGCAATTGGTGAATCTTCGCTCATAAACGACGCGACGTGCCGCTCTCAGAAACCCCATACCTCAATCAAGACCGCACTCTGGAATCAAACCACATCGAGCTACTCTAAATCTATTCTTCTACTCGGGTACTGGTAGAAATCAGTTCAATTTTCAATAAAAGTCCTGATACTACCGACCTTAGCGGAACTCAAACTGAACATTTCGAAATGCGAAGCCATACTGTAGTCCAAAAACTGCTAGATACTCCAGCAATTCTTTGATCTCTTGCGAACGCGGTTGGATTTCAACGACGGAACGAATCTTCGACCAAGCAACAAGCATCACCGGTCCTTCCTTCAGAACGGATTGTTTGTTGGGCCCGATATTGATCGTTTCTTCTGGGTCGAAGGTGCCAGGTAGGCTAGCCATGAGCTCTTGGCATTCTGAGATAAACTCGTCGCCTTCTGGGGCAAGGTAGCGTTCGATAACGTCTAGTTCCGTGTTTGAAGCATTTAAGCCATTCGAAAACATCGAGTTGATATTTTGGACGAGATAATTTAGTTCTTATTCACTTGATTTCTGCGTCGTGGAAGAAATATGGCAAAACTCTTTTAAGGCCGTCCCATCTTGATTTATAGCATCATGTATATCTAGATAGAAAACAATTTAGGAGCTGAGGGAAGTCGCTGGCACTGGTGCCACAGGAAGTGCTGGCAGAAACGTTTCGTCACAACCAAGTGTGCGGCCTCGTCAGAATCCTGCGAGTGTATTGCCGGCCATTCCGCCTTCAATAAGTGTGTCAAGGATTTACGTGTGTAAATTCATGGTTTGATAAATCGACGCAGCTTTAAAACTCAACCACCTAGAAAAGTCTGTGGGTACTTCCCAATTTAGAGGTGTTCTGAGAAGCCGTGAGGCTCACTTTCCCATCGCGTCCCATGCAACGACCCTCATATATTACATCACAAATAAAGACGCTCAAAGGTAGAATCGGACCAGAATTATCTCATCTGCATGAGCTTTCATCAAGGTGAGTTACCAAAATAGTCATCATTGCGTGTCCTGTGGGAACCGACCACCGTCCACGGGAAGAGCAAACCCTCGTCAGGATTCAGAGCCCAAACCCCTTGTTCAAAACCTTCTTGGGAAGTGGGACTCCTTAACAAACTTAAGATCTAAAGATTCACAAGGAGCGTACACTACTTTGTGAGAATTTGAAGTCAGAACCCTCCGCGTCGGTTTGATATGAATGTAGTCGGCAGGTGAAAATTTAAAAGAAACTAAACGCAAGCAAATAGATTCACTCTCTTTCAGCCAAATTACACATTTGATAGCGCATCCACTAGAATAATCCACTCTGTTGTGACAAAGTATCTTCGTCTAAAAACCTGTCAGATTCTTACGACATCGATCAGGAACTACAAGAACCTCGCTCGTTCTTTCGCCTCATAAGTTCTATTCACCCCATTTCGACACCATATAAGGAAGACTCTTACTTCCACGCAATGGGAAATCCTTGGTCCAAATACATACCTATCGACATCAATTTCAAGATGAGCTCCATAATCAAGCCACCTCCCTCGCCATCCATCTCCGAAATCGAACCTGGTCTTCTCCTCGGCGGACGTATATCGCAACCTCAAGTCAAAGCCACCCACAAAAGCAAGAACATCACCGCCGTCCTCTCGCTCGTCGGCCACTCCTTGCATACTTGGGACCAGAAAGCATTCGTCAACAGCGTGCTGCCGGGAAGGCACCTATGGATTCAGTGCGCGGACACCTTTGCTCAAGATCTTCTACAGCACATGGAGCAGTGCTGCGACTTC
This sequence comes from Lachnellula suecica, assembly GCA_007825345.1. Classification (NCBI taxonomy): domain Eukaryota; kingdom Fungi; phylum Ascomycota; class Leotiomycetes; order Helotiales; family Lachnaceae; genus Lachnellula; species Lachnellula suecica. The sequence goes on from QGMK01001015.1 coordinate 11,398, forward strand.
ATCGAGAAATTCCTCTCGGGGACTACGAACACACTATCCGGGGGTACCCAGCCAGCGGGTGCTCTCCTGGTCCACTGCGCCATGGGTATTTCTCGGTCTGCCACCATGGTCATCGCCTACTTCATGCGTAAGACAGGAAATTCATACGCGGAGGTTCTGGCAGACATCCAGAAGAAGCGGGCGATGGTGAATCCGAACTCGGAGTTCGTGGCACAACTTAAGATTTGGGGGAGTACGGGGTATCAGATCTGGGCAGATGCGGGCAAGACTGTTCCGAAGCCTCAGTACAAGAACTATCTGAGCAGGAGGGCCGCATACCTACGCGATAACGGGTTGAAGGGTACAGAGGGTTTCGATGTGAAAGGCCTTTGCAGGTCGAAAAGAAAGCCGGGGATCAATTGAGTCAACTATGTCGTAAATCTAAGAAAACAGTGACACTTAGCTCGGAGATTTATTGGAAATATAAGCGTATGAAGCGTTGCTTGCCGTAATCTTGCCCTTTTCAATGTCGAGATTCACAGCCATTGATCAGTTTGCGTGCCCTGGACTATCACACTTCATATGAGACAATGAAAGAACCCCGATTCTTCAGTTTCAAGGTGGAAATAACGAAGAGGAAATGGCCACATGGATCAAGGCTGGGGTGGTCTGTACGGTGAACAAATCCGCGTACTCTTACCTCTGAATATCATTGCAGAACTTCATATTTGAGTAATAATACCTTTGCAACCACTTTGCTTAAGATTAATTAAACAGACGTGCGTTGGCCCCAAGGGAGTTTTCCTGAATGCGCTCTGGCACGCTTTTAAACAGCCCCAGCAAGCCGGTCTCCTCATAGGAAATTTCGTCCCTAACCATCCGTGCGATTCCGCGTGCAATGAGAAAGATGTTCGACATGCCCCCACCGTTGAAACCGGCCAGGATGAAATGATCAGATTCTCCGGGGACGAGACCAACGTGGGGTAACGAATCTTCGGTGACTCCCATTACTGAGGGATATTAGTTGATGGCCTAGCAATTTTATCCAGCAGAAATGGAAGCAAGAATGTGGAGGAAAGCCCGAAATTCGACAAGACGGGTCAGCTTGTGAACTTACTTCCTGTCCAAATTCGATCAATCTTCTCGTCTTTTCCTTCCGGATCCCATCCATGAAAATACTTGCCCATGTATCCTTCAAACCAACGCTCTCGGACACCTTCGATTAGTGAACCATCATCAACCATGTCATACCAAACACTTTTATCATCACGATACAAAGGCTGACCTCCGCCAAGAATGATACCTGAAAGCCCTCTGAGTCAGTACTTCTTGACCAAGAAATGGGTTGGTAACTTGGGGCGTCTCACTTCCGTCTGGCCGCGGGACAAGATACTCGCGTGAAGTTGGACTGCCATAGATGTTATATGTGTTTATCAGCCTAGCATAATTGGGAGCCGGAGCTGTAGCAGATGAAGATGTTGATGTCGAGCGAACGATACGACATGCCGTTCCGCGGACTGGGACGATGGTATTTTGAAACTGTGGTAGCAAGTTCGCGGCGTAAGCATTACTCGCAAAGACAACTTTCCTGGCAAGTGTGATCCCGCGAGGAGTATGAAGTGCTGTGAAGCCGTTCGTGCTTGAGGCGGAAATGTTCTGTCCCGCTTCTTCTTCAGACACTCGTTCGATCTTTGTGACAGGAGTCAAAGTATAAAGTTCTACCCCAAGCCTGATAACGTGCTGGAGCAGACCCATCACGAATTTGTAAGGCCAGAGAGAGATCGCGGGGCAGGACAATGCAGCTTTTGCACCCCGGATCGAAGTCACCTGTCAGGTTTCAACAACCATTTCAAGAAAATTGTGACCAATAAGACACTCACCTGCTCGACAATCTCACCTTTGAGAAATTGCACATCGCCTAGCCATTGCAAATCACGTTCTCTACCATCTTCTTTCGCAGCCGCTTTCATGGCAGCTACGGTCTGGCTCCATTCCTTCTCTACATCGGCCGCTTGCTGCTCATCAATAATGACATCCCACGACCTCGTTCGTAACATTTCGCACTCGTGCGCCACAGTTTTGCTGGAGGAGCTACCCGAACCCTTCTCGTCATCAAGGGAGTCAGTGATAAATATACTCTCAGCACAAGCTCTCATCTTGCGCATCAGTTCTCCGAGGAAGAGAGCAAAATCTAACCCCGCACGTGGGCCATGTTTTGAAGCAAATTTGGCTACTGCTAGTGGTGCCTGCTTCGTATGCCCGCCATTTCGACCAGTTGCTCCCGAGCAAGCCTGGCGAGCTTCAAAGATAGCGATGCTAGGTGCAGCTTTCGTTGGGTTCTCTGTTCCTACTCCAGCTAGGAGATGGTACGCTGTAGACGCTCCTGCAAGACCGCCACCAATAATGGCGACATCCACAATTGAAGGGACAGTCTCACTAGAGCGAAACTCGTCAAGATCATGAATCTGTGTCCGCCAATGCGGTGTCGTTGAAGTTGCGTTTGGGAAACGGGAGTGTGCATGTTTAGCCGAGGATGCCATGTTGAAATGCCAGTCGGACTCTGTACAATGTGAGAAACAATGACACTTCTAATTTGAGCAGAAGCATTTATTCCTTTGCATAAGCAATTGATCTGCACGAAGAGAACGAGAAAGAAGGGGAAGTTGACATCCTGAATTTAAAGGCCTCTCCTCACGTGCCCGATCTCGAGACATATCGTAGAGGCCCTTACATTTTAAATAAAGACCGCGTTGCTTCTTTTGTTTAATTAAAGGTCAAATTTAGTTTGCAAAGGAGCAAATTTCAAGACTGTCCCAAAGTAGTTATATTAAAAAGTTAATAATTATATACTATTTCGCGCTAATAAAAAAAAATAAACAAAATATAATAAATAATTAATAATAATAAAATAT
>QGMK01001016.1:0-14289 GCA_007825345.1 Lachnellula suecica
AATTTATTAATTTTTATAAAATTTTATAAATAAAGAAACTAAGATTTTATAAATTTAAAATAAATAAAAAGTATATTTTTATTTTTATAATTAAATAAAGATTTTTAATAAGTTAATAAAAAGGTTAATAACTGCATTATTATACAAATTAAACTTAAAAGTAATCGGTTCGCTTTTTGTAATTAGTTCGCTTCCGCCTATTAAAGAACTTAATGCGGTTCGAAGTCCGAGAGAATCCACGATTAGCGCCTTCCTCGTGATCTCGCTTCCTCTTACCGTCCGCCCTGGACCTCTAGCCATCTCTGAGCGATCTTGCCTCGCAAATTGTTCAAGGAAACTTCGACTGTGAAACCCCAAGCTTCTTAGTACACCGCGCTGGCTCATTCTTCTTCGATTTGTGTATGCTGACTCTGACAATTGCGCCTGATGTCCGACGTGGACCCACTGCTTTTCGTGCAACCCCCTTCCTCCTTCCTATTGTCACCTTGACCTCAACTATTGCGGCCTTCTTCATACTCCTCACACCAAGTCCCAAACTTACCCACTCTAATCTTTCGTGCTCTCGTCTACTCATCCTTTCCCTGTTGCTCTCTGCTTGTTCAGCCACCACTTCCTCTCACCTTCCTCTCACCTAACCACTTTTCGATTGCATTGCTGCCCCCTCCATAAACTTATCTGTCGCAGTCAGATTATCATGCGTTCTTCTTTTCTCTTGCCATCTGCTCCATTTGTAAGATCCTGTTCGTTCGTGTCACCCTCTTGCGTTGGTGCGGGCGGATTTCCGTGGTACAAAGTCTCCCGCTCTGCATTTCAACCGCCGAGTCCCATTCCCGCCAGAGCCTCCCCTTCTCTTGACCTTGTAATCTCATCGATGTGATCATCATACTCAGCCCTTTGGTTTATCTCTTCCACTCCGTTGTCGTCTAATTTTCGAGCCCCTGTTCCTCATCAACGATATCTAGCTCCTGGAAGATTTATCCCCTCATCGTCGCATTTGTACCCCTCCTTGCCCTCACATTAGTTCCCTTGATCTCTAAAAGTATTATAGACGTACTACTCAGCAGTTTATTCGGTGGATTGAGCGCCATGACCCCAGTGTAGATGTGTCGGTGCCGAAGTTGGTGTTGTCGTACTTGACAAGGGCCTACTTCGGCAGTTAGGAAGTGGTGCATATATATTGAATTAAACCAAAAGGTCCCAACAAACCAAGCAGAAGGACAGTTGCTACTATGAGACCCCAAAGGGGCCACCTTCTTAGTATCCAGCGCATATCATCAAAACGAATGGTTCTAGGGTGAAGAGAACGACTGCTTGGTTTGCCATCTTTTTTTGCATTTTTTACAAATTGTTTTAATTTTTGTCTTTACTTCTTTTTTGTCAATTTTTCCATTTTTGAGTTTTCCTGCCAAAGGGTCGTTGGTATTCGTCTTATCTTTCTGGGCCGAATGCTTTCCTCTTCGTCGTTGTTTTTACCCCCTTACTAAGCAGCAGCTTCTCTTCCACCAGCACTCGCTCTTACGTGAGAAGAGAACCTCAAGCGGCTCCAGGATTTTTTTTTAAAGAGCTGAAATAGGATATAAAGATGAGTCGCAATACTAATATTTTGCTCCGATCATCTTACCAAATGTGCAAGTGACTGGACTGAATATACCCCGCAATTTCTGCATCTTCGCGCTGTCATATATACTTGTAGCCTTTAGTCACACCAATTGCTCTCAATAAGTGGACTATAATAATTCCGCGGCGCAATTCTTTTGGGTGTGTTAATTTTCAAGGCCCAAATTTCTATACGTCACTAGGTCAAGGCCTCCTCATATATAACACTCGAAGGGCAAGATGCACATTTTCGTTTTATATGTTGAGTTTTGCATCGAATTACATGGGAAATTCATTTGTGATCTGCTCTCGTCGTTATCTGCGTTCTTCAAAGAACCCCTGACAACAAGGCTCCCCGTTTTTCCGCATATCCGTACAATAACTGAAGCTCGTCTGTCAACTACAACTCCTCTAAAGAACTCTCCAAAGCATCATCCTCGGCTATCTTTCTCTTCAGCATCAACCTCTCCTCATTGAAAGCAGCCATGTCGGCGAAGTCTTGCCGCGCCAATGCCGATTTGAGAGACTTCACCATCTTTGCCATATCAGACATGTCCTTCAGCGCCCGCGAGTTAATCTTGGTCAGTGCTTTACCCTTCTTCATCAAAAGCAGCCGTTCTGCCTGCCGTTCTGCCTCCTCACTTTCCTTCTTATCCTTGATTGCCTTGTTCTTCAACATGAGATACCGGCGGGAATCGTACTCAATACGGAAGAGGTTGTTGCTCAAGGTCACAAAGGCTTTAGTCATACGGAACCAGAGACTCCTCGTCTTGCGACGCACGTTACTGTTGGGGTCAATCCACTTGACTCGGCCTGCCATTGTTCGGTGCGAGTATATGCTGTCTATGCAAGTATCGTAAGCTTGGGTTCAAAGTACATGCTCGCACCTCTAAACATTGAGCGAGATTGCCAATGTCGAAATCATCACCAAGCTTGGCATACATACACTTGAATTCGAAAGCACGCTTGACAACCACCTTTGATGCGCCGACCTTGATGCCCAAAACCTTATAATAATCGATTTCGAGATCCACATTTAAGCCCGCGAACCCAGTACTTGGGTTGATTGGGGGATATCTGGGGGTCTAAGAAAGTCAGATTCGTTGTATGTACGACCAACCGTGAGTAATATCAACATACCTCCGAAAGAGGAGGGAGATGGTCCTCTGCCAATACAGCTCTGTGGTCTATCAACCCCAACTGTGCGTCTTCTTGCTGCTGCGTAGTAGGCTCGGGTGCCTTGATATTTTGAACGGCATGTCAGTGGCAGAATCCCACGGCTGGGCGTTCAGGCTCATGCGTCTTCCAAATCCTCATTTTCTACTTCCATACTCGAAAAGCCTCGATCGGCAGAACCGCGAAGACTTCAAAGGCCAGCGAAACCATCGAAGCGTGTGCTAAAATGGGCCAATACCCCAGAGAAACGCAAAAGGGAATTTGCAGTCAAAAACCTATATCCTAGAATACTTTATGCTTTCTCTGATATTATCGTTTTTGTCCTCCGCAACGATAGGTGCGATCAATATCCGACAGCTCATGGCATTTTAACTAATACGTCGTGCTCAGAACATTTGAAACAGCTGCATTAGTACCTTTACTTCAATGGGCTGATACTTCGGTGGAAAGTTCAGTTAACCAATCTGCTATGCCGCACGTCATGATTATCCTCAACTGCGCAGATCCAGGAATTGAAGAGACCGGGTGGTCTGTTGAGTCGGCAACAGACAGCTTGCTCGACACATATGCGAATGCTGTTCGAGAGAATCCACAAGTCAAAGAGCTATCAAAATACTGGCAGGAGCGAGGGAAAATTATCAAAACAACCAAGGACCTACTTCTTTGCTACTATTCCTCTGTTACCGTCATACGAGTACCACAAAAAGGGCGTTACGGGCTCGTTGATGCCCAAATTGCACAGCTAAGCCTACAGATCCAACGAAGGAGCGTGGAGGCGCGGGAAACTAGAAAACAACTTCGTGTCAGCTTCAATGTAGAGGAGTTCCAACAAGCGCTCTCTATGGGCTTCGATCACTTCTCTAATCGGCTTGATGAGCCTCTGGACTTTGTTCAACTTTCTTGCCAATCAAATCCCATCCTGCAGAATTTTGGGGGAAATATACTCCGTCTTGCGCTTGCCATGAAAGATGACCCTAGAATGGCAGGGAAAACAGGCAGAGATATCTTCAAGCTTCTTGGTCACATAGTAGCCTCGAGTATCATGCTCGACTATGTCAGACACCAGATTAAAGGTTTGATAATTTCCGTGTTGGTATAAGTTATAAATTTGCTAAACAGCAATAGGAACACATTCTCGCCTCTTACTTCACTACAAAGAAAATTACAGCCGTGCTCTCAAGCAATTTTGTGAGCTATTTTGGCCGTGTACTTTCACATTCAGAGGCTATCGTTGCGTCAACACTCAGCGAGGACATGCTAAAGGTCACCAAGATGCTTCTGGCAAGATCCTATATCACGGACCGTATAAGAGCTGTTGTGTGGTAACTATTTATACGAAAAATACATGTACTAAACGTCTAGTACATATATTGGACGTCTAATACATGTATTAGACGTCTATTCTGTTATAGTCATAGCATTTATCTCTTACGATTAAATCTATATTCGCCTTTAAAACAAGTGCTTTAATTTAATAATTAAAAATCCGATTTTCAAGTTTTTAAATATTTTTATTATTATTTTTGTATATTGTAATAGTACTATTAAGGATTTAAAGTATTATTAGTATTAAACTATATTATTTCGGCAAAGTAAATAGGAATAGCTTTATTTTTAGCTTATTTTCGGCTAAAATTTAACCTTGCCACTTGCTTTTAAAATATAGATACTAATATATTATATAAGCTAGCATGTATACCCCTAGCTTATATTTGTTGTATATAGGCCTAATGCTAATAGATTTTTGTTAAATAATATATTTTATTTGATTAATATATAAATACTATAGTAGGAAATAGATACTATAACTATAATAGAATAGATATCTAGTATATATATTAGACATTTAATAGATATATTTCTCGTATAGACAGTTACCACACAACAAAGCGCAGATAATTTCACCCAGAAGAACTTTGAAGAAGAGTGGCATAACATGCTTGAAGGTAATTTAGATCTCATGCGGGAGCGAATGTCGAAAATGATGAGGGGCGAGATTGCAATGGAAGAGAAGACTGCAGTTGCGGAGCTTCACCTCGAACGAATCAACGATTTCTACTCCCATCTCAGCGCACTGTCTAATTACAATAACCACGCCGCGTGCTTTTGCTGCTTACGCGAATTTCCCGAGCATCCACTGACCTGTGGGCATGTGCTCTGCACTTTATGTGTAAGATCATTTGCTCACAAGAAAAACATTGAGACTTATGTCATGGACTGGTGCCCGTTACATAAAAATCAAAAGTGGGACGAGGAATGGGAGATTCTAGTAAAGCCGGATCTTGCTGGAATTAGAGTTCTGGCTCTCGATGGGTGAGTACTCTGCTGGCCCACGAATACATTACTAATTTTTTTCAAGCGGTGGGATTCGAGGACTCGTTGAGCTGCAAGTACTTGCTGAAATTCAGCGAAATCTTGGCCAATTGCCTGTTGCAAGCTTTTTTGACCTCATCATTGGAACGAGGTAGAGATTACCCCTCAAATATGCTAACTTAATTACTAATGGCATCGTAGCACCGGTGGCATCATTGCTGTGGGACTTGGGGTGAAAGACTGGTCCGTAGAATCATGCACTCGCAAGTTTGAAGCGTTATGCTCTACTGCATTCACTCCACGATTTGTCTCTGGGGTTCAGCAAGTTGCATCATCAATCTTTCATACATCAAAGTACAAGGCGACGCCTTTCAATAACATCCTGAAAAGTACTTTTGGCGATGATCAATTATTTGGAGGCAAGTCTGAGGAACGACGCTACCAAAGAAAAGTTGCCCTTGTCTCCACTAATGGGACAGGGCAAGAGGCTGTGATTCTGGCGAATTACAATCGCCCAGAAAGGATGGCGGCGACCGGTATGCTTATTGATATATTACTACAGTACTGGGACTCCAACTGACTTTTATGTTAAGATTACAGGTTCGAACGGCCATCGGCTGGCAGGGACGAAATGAAAATTTGGGAAGCGTCAGTTATTGAAAAGCCTCACCGTGCCTACGAATAATTATCTAACAGTGTGCAATAGGTGTCGGGCAACGTCTGCTGCCCCCACTTTCTTCAAACAATTTCAAAATCCGCGGACTGGCCTCAGCTATATTGATGGTGCTCTCTACTTCAACAATCCCGTTCGAGTTGCTCATCAAGAGCGAAAACTTCTGTGGCCTGATATGGAAAGCGAGCCTCCTGATATACTGCTCTCTATCGGCACTAGTTTTGTACCGAAGACTAAACTAGACAGGGACCTTCGTAATACAGACACCAGAAACTTCAAAATTGCTCAAAATCGTTTCGATAATCTTCTAGATGCTCAAAATGCCTGGCACCGGTTCGTGAGAGAAGTTCAACAGCCAGATGATATCAGAAATACACCTTACATAAGGCTTAATCCAGAGCTTAAATCAAAAGCGAAGCTTGATGATGTCGAAAACTCATCGGAGCTCAAAAACAAAGTACAGGAGTGTTTAAAAACCAATAAATGGATGATTGAAACTAGGACCGTGGCAAGACGCCTGATTGCGAGTTCTTTCTTCTTCGAGAAAGATGCAGAATTCAAAGATAAGGACATCGTCAAAGGTAAATGATCCTCTGTAGCGTGATCCAATGAGTGTTCGTTAACTGACTCGGTTCTAATTAGGCTGGATCTGTTGTCGTTTCCCCGATGAGTCAAGTGAATTACGCCATCTTGGCTACCTGTTGAGGCAACTCAAGTCGAAACAATTCTCGCCATACTTTATGATCAGCGAAGAGGACGAGTTGAGCCACGGGTACACGCGTTATATAACTAAGGATGTTATTTCTGCTATGATACATGAATCGACGTTCAAGCTAGCTATGCTCGAAGTTCGTCCTTCCCTAGAACTGGCTAGAACTATCATCTCCTTGTGCCTATCCAAGGACGGTGAAATGTTTCCGATAAGTGGTTTCCCTCGCTACCTTGGGCCCAAGATCCTACAGAACAGATCTAGGAAGAGCAACACAACTACAACACAGCAAGCTGCCAGTCAAGTTTTGAACAGCAACGAGGCAAAATCTCCAACTAAAGTGACAGCGCGGAATTCAGGCTTAGAAACATCCAATCTACCGGGAGGCAGTACCGAGACTCTATCACATAAATCTAATGACGAAGAAATGCCATTCTGGGCGCAAGGCTTTCGCAGTTCGGGACAAGTCTCAGTCGATGACGACGACTTTCCGGGCACGCCGTCTTCAATGGTCGAACACATCGGGGAGCAGATGCAAGAAGAGGAAATGCTTGAATTGGCAAAACGGGAGAGTTTGAGGACTTCTCCTACTATTGGAACCCTTCCTCGGCCTCAGTCTCTCCTTTTTCGCTCCATGGAGGCCAAGAATCTAGCAGGTCATTCTTTGGATGCTGCTCAACATTCAACACTACCAAGCCGTCTCGCCTACCAGGATAGTGAGAGATCTGCAAGGGCTACCCAGAGTGAACTTCCAGCTCTACACTCTTCCGTTTCGAGCCCTAACATGCTCTCGAATGAAACGTCTTCGCCGCGCCCCGATCAGCCAAACAGATGGAAGTCAGAGAGAGGCACAGAATCTTCTCCTGTGATTGCAGACTTAACAGAAGAAGAAATTATTGAGATTGCTAAAATGAGGAGTATAACATTGCGTTGAAATTCCAAACAGGGTTTCAATAGATACAATCTTGGAAGCTTCATAGCGGGGTATCAATAAAAGTACAATGAATGATACGGGCTTGGTGACCGTAAGATAATGCGTGCTAAGTAACCAGATCGCACTTTCGACAAGTGCCCTGGACGCGTCGTCCTGTTCTTACATGTTCTTTTCTCTGCTAGACCTCGACCAACTTGCCATGGATACTGTTGGTAGCAAGTCAGCCGCTGAGTCTGTAATCGAACTCACCCCGGATATACCTGCGACAGGCACAATGCTCATCATCTCGCCTCTTCGCAACAATGATCCTCCCATTCAGGTACGAAAGACCCTGCAACTGCCTTGAAGCTCTGACCTACAGTTTGAATAACCACTGACGTCCCATTTAGAGCCCCACTGCCCTCCCTCAGCCTATCGAAGAGCAATGGGCTTTTGAAGAACATGCAAAGATGAATGACCCCTTCAGGAAGTACAAGGATGGAGATAAGACTACAATCCCTCCGCTCATGACGGTATGCCCCCGCCCCGTTTTCCCGAGACAACGCCTAACTTCCAAAGTACGCTAGGGCCAAGATGAGTCTCGAGGGTACTACGTTCGCAATGCTACATGTGAATTTGGAGGTCGACTACTACAAGAATCTGAGCGTTGAAATCAATGTGCGAAAAGATGCCATCGAGAAAGCTTTCGAATCCAAGTGTACGTATGCCAGAACATATCGCACACATTATTAGTATTCAATTCGCATCGGAGAGCATTAGCAATATCTTGCAGAGGAGTCTGAAGTGCAATTATTCGTGTTCAGGCTCGAGCTGATGATGTGTTCATAGGGAAGGAATATTCGCCCAACTCCCCTGCCGGAAGATCCAAATGGTTTGACTCCAGGGCCAACAAACGCCGCCATATGAGAGATCGCTGGGCTCAGGCGACTAAAGCCTACAGAATGTTGAGCAACCCCTTATTTCGTATCGAATACAACTCTGCGAGATTTCTTTCGCAGAAAAAGAAGGAGAAGTTGTTTACTGAAGCAGCGGAATATCGGTACTTGCTGAGAGTTCAAGAAGCAATACGCGCCAAAAACGAACGAATTTTACAAGATTTGGACGACATGAAAGCGTTGAATACCGCTGTGGCGTTGGCGCAGGGTAAGAATGATTTGGTGGAATTAGTTAAATTAGCGGAGGAAGTGCGGACGCTGAAGAGAGAAATAGCGGAGAAGGAACTTTCGCAACTCGCGTCGGAGGATGTGCAAAGAGAGGTGCAACAGGCGTTGAGAGCGGCGAATGGCACATCGCTGAAGAGACTCGAGTATCGTAGGAAGGCGAAGGCGACGGCACGCAAGAAGAAGAGGGACGGGCTGCTTGCTAGTGGTCCTATCGAACCGATTTGGAGGTCTACGAGTGATACTGTGGTATTCATGTGTTGGCTTGGAGGATGAACAGTTTGTACCTGTTTTAGATTAGAAGTAATACCTCTGCAGCCTGTAGAATGAGATTACTTACCTGGTAGCCAAACTTCATGCAAAAGTAACATCCTCGATACAGACGCTAGTGTCATGTCTTATTATAACTACGCAGCGGCATGATAGAGATTGCAAGAACATCGGAAGGTCTATGATCGAATGACAACCGCAACTCACATGAACACGTCAACAACCCAACAGCTCAATCAAATCTCGTCAATAGCTTTTATAATCTACATCATCATCCACGCCGTCATGATCATCAAACCCGCGCCAGCTTAGCGCATAAACAAAGTGCTGTGCTGCCTCGAAAATGCCCTCGCAAAAATGCTCTCAATGGTATATCCCAAATGCAACTCCACAAACGCCTTTGCCAATCCTGAATCTCTATGGAAAGGGATATTTACACTCGTCTGCCTACGATTTCGTGCTGGGGCCTGCTGCAGCCGTTACATTACTTTTCGTTACCAGCTCCTCTATTTTGGGTATCAACTCCGGAATTCTAAACGGCTTGGAGACAACATCGTCCTAGCATTTATTAGCTTATAAGCCGCTCAGTGAAGTTAAGATGCTTACCATTCCAGCAGCAATTGCCGTCTCGATCTGCTCTAGTCGAGCGTTTGCTGTTACCGCGATGATGGGAACATGTTTGACAATCTGTCCACTGGCCTCGAAGTCTCGTATCTTTCGGGTTGCCGTAAGGCCATCCATGATTGGCATTTCCAAATCCATGAGAATAAGTGCAAGCTCTACTCCATCCTTCTCACGCCCAGCCCAGAAACGAGAAGTCTTGAGAATATCCAACGCCTCGCCGCCGTGATTTGCTACTTCAGTGATGAAGCCAATGTTCTTGAGCTGCCTCTGAAGAACCTTTTGGTTAACCAGATTATCTTCCACAATCAGAACTTTGAGTTTAGTGAAATCGAGCGTCGTTGAAAATGGCTTTGGAGTCGCGGCAACTGTAGGTGCGCGCTTCTGAACTGTCGTGTTTGAGCGATTTACGGCTTTGCCTGAGGAGTTTCTCCGATTCTCAACAACCAAGCCGGCGTGGGACGAGTGCCTCTTCAGCGGGCTCGTAGATGTGTCCGGCTCTCCCTCGACTCTCCGCGCCTTCACATAAAATGCAAAAGTACTTCCAACACCCCTTTCCGAAGATACCCCAATTTCTCCTCCTTGTAATTCAGTTAGTTCCCTGGAGATAAAGAGACCGAGCCCACTACCGCCATATTTGACATGAGTTCTTGGTGACGCTTGCTGAAATCTCTGGAAAAGCAGGGTCTTTTCATTGTCGTCCAAACCGCGACCAGTATCTTGCACTGAGAACTGAAGGAAAATGGCTTCTCCATTTCCCCATTCCGCATCATCTATGAGTAGGCGTTTTCGATTCGAGCGACTTGGGAAATAGGTAACACCGGACTGACTGCTATCGGGGCGCTCTTTGCTTGCTCCAACACTGACTATGATTGCTCTTTTATCATTACCGTTGGTGAATTTAATCGCGTTCGTAGTAAGGTTTATCAGAACTTGGAGAAGCCTTGAAGGGTCCAACTTCACATGATCTACCTCGAGGTCCAGGTAGGATTGGTCTATACGAAATTCCATGGCGATGTCATTGGTGTCGAGTTCGCCTTCAAACATCTTAAGAGCTCGTTGAACAACTGCGACCTGTATACTTGTTAGATAGAAATTCTTTGCTGCTTGAGATTGAGACTTACAGGCCGGACATCAACAGGAGTTACAACCAAGAGCGCAGAATCAAGTTTGGAGAGTGTGAGGATGTCATCAACAATTCGTTTCTGGAGCATCTGTTAGCAACATAAATCAAATTTAAGCTATTTTCATACCTGGTGCTGAGCACAAAGTGCAATCGTTTGCGCAGCATCAGCGCCTCCCTCTAATATTTCAGTAAGTCTCTGGTCAGCTTTTCCCTCGTTCTCCGAACGGTAATTAGTCAACGTTGTGGAAATCTCGTCACTGCATTGTAATATTGCCGAAAGAGGATTTCGCATCTCATGGCTGCATCATACGGTCAGAAGGTTAACGGTGGTGGGCGATGAACTTACGAAGTCATATCAATGAAGTTCTCTTGTTGCCTCTTCAATTCAATAGCCTCCTCCATCCTACGTTTCTGAAAGTCCTCTGCTGACTTTTGGGAAGAAATATTTGTGATGCTGCCAAATACGCTCTTAAGCTTTCCGTCGGCGTCTTTCTCGGGATATGCGCTCATCAAGACCCATGTATCGCCCATGTTGCCGTTGCGATCTTGCCATGGAGTTTTGAATCGGAACTCATGCGTCACAGCAGTTCTTCGGTCTACTAAAGTCTTCCAGATGCTTTGCACCTCATCACGATCTTCATCCTTAATGCTCTCCATCCAAGTGTCTGCACTAGTTGCAGATCTGGGGTGCCGGGAAATTTCCCTGCGCAAGTGTTAGATTCCATAATTTAATTCGAAATGCGCAATGTGAGTCAGTGAGTGATAATAACACTCTTGGGGCAGGAATAAAAAGCATACGTACCACCACGTGTCATTACTGTAAGTAATTTGACCTGTTGAATTTGCAATGAACATGCCAACCGGTGCGAACTCGGCCATCCGGGTAAACTTAGTTTCGGATTCTACCTTTTCTTGAGTTCTTAAGTCGAGTTGCTTGGAGAGTTCGTCACGATCTAACGCAGCGAGACGTGCCGCACGTTGACCTCGTCGGATTTCCTCTTCAAAAAGAACCACAGATGCCATTGATGTAGCAAGTTGTCGACTCAAAAGCGTGATGAAAAGGCTATAGTCGTCATCGTACGGCCGCCTAGGATTAACACCGATAACCAGGAAGCCGAGAATAGAGTCGCCTGTTGTAGGATGGATAGGGCACACCACGGCAGAACGGCACGGATCGCCGAAACCGCGCCCTTCGAGACCCTTGATCAAGTCAGAGGATAATGTCTGTCCTTCGATCGTCAAAAGCACAGGTTTATCGGTTTTCATGGACTCGCGTAGGTAGGGTGCAAATCCGTCATCGCTAGTCTTGAGGTCCAGAGGGCTTACAGCTGCTTTGTGGCCATCAGGAACTCCAATGGTACCTTCCAACGTACACAATGGAGCAGGAGACAGAGAACCACTATGCATAGAACTCATGTCGCTGTCCAGGTCATCGTTCACGGAATAGAGGAAGGCGAAGGGGATGTCATTTTCTGCGATTGTTAGTAAATAGGCTCAGGAGAATGGCAACAGGCCTGAAAAAGCAATCAAAAGGACAGGATATATGTACCGTTATACTCAAGGCCTTTGATGACCTGGCCCCAAAATCCTTTCACTTCTCGGGCTGCGGAAGTTCTATCGCCAATCTCTTTGAGAGTAAACATTCGTCGCTCTGCAATTCTGCGACGCGTCTTTTCGAAGCAAGGATTGTACAGCCCCACAACAGACCCATCTTCACCAACGAGAGGGACAATGGACCAAGAGAAATAAGACTCTTCAAGATAGCCGTGTCGCCGAATGAATAGCTGATCATCATCTTTCATCGTGGACTGGCCCGATTGTTTGGCGCTCGTGAAAACATCTTCGATGCCATCCCAGATCTCGACCCATGCGGATTTGTAACTTTGACCCTAGTAATCATTAATTTCCATTCCGCGACTGTAAATATGGCAGAGTCTGTATCCCCCAACGAAAAGGAAATTGACATCTTCACTTAAAGATTCGTATTCAGGATTTCTGGCTTGGCAGCGCATATATTTTTTCTGAGATCCGTGATTCGAAGCGATTTCGTGAGACGAGGAATACCACACATCGTTGTATACTCCCAGTCCCTAAGAAAGCCAGCATTTGGGTACAGTAGAATATTTGTTTTGATGGAACTCATAGTATGAAATTGAAATTGTAAGACTTACCATCAAGGCAGGATGCTTTTGCCCAGCAAGCAAGACATATGCTTCGTTGTATATGGTAATAAATTCATCACCCCAATACATAGCGGCTGGGTGAGGACTTCCCATAATGAGATTGCACATCGATCTCAAGTCGAAGGGCCAGTTTTCAATGGGACCAAGAGGGGTAGATGCCCAATCTATACTTCGAGCAAATTGAATATGCTTAGGGAGTGCAGCTGACAAGGGAAGTCTAGTCCCTGTTTGTCAAAATCTGAATATCAGCATATTTCTTTAGGAACGAGCAAGAAGAAAGGGGAGTAGATCGGGTAAATGCTGGAAATGCCTCGGTAGTTTTTGAGAGAAGCAGATTCCCTACGTGTTGCTACTTACAATCAAAAGAAGAACTATCGGGGAATTTTGCCATCAATATGTCCTCCGTCAATATATCGCTCTGAGAAGCTATCATAGCCTGCTTAGGAGGTACGAGATCGCCAATGACCATCGGACTTGGAAGAAGTTGCTGGGGTGTAAGGCTCGAGACAGCTTCCGGTACGGGGACGGTGTCTCCAAAATAATCGCCCGGTTCTGAGGATTGCGCAAGAGGAGAACGAGCGACGCCGAGCAAGTGGGACCCACGATTTCGTTCACTTAATACAGATGATGTACTTTGCGCTCCATTGGAACTTGAAGAGCCTCCGCCCGTCGCATGGTTGGTACCGCTTCCGCTGATGAGTCGAAATCGTTTTCTTAGAGTGCTACAGGTCCACTGCAGACCGCAGTAGGTAAATGATGGGAGAGAGATATCCTGAGATTCGTTGTTCTTGACAAAACTAAGAGCCCACATCTTGAACTCAGGAAAGTCGCTCACAATGCCCGGGCTATCAGTAACTTCCTTCCCAGAGACCGAGTCGAATATTGATTCGAAGGCACGAAGGGAGGCGTTAGCGAATATGAGCTGTAAGGGGTTTCCAGCGGTGAAGTTTGCTGAATTGGAAACATCTATGATGAACGTGGGCCTCTCGTCTTGCTCTAAAAGTTCGACAACCCCGACTGAACTTAATAGCTGTATTCCAGATGTCTTCCCTCTAGGATCGGGGCTTCTGGGTACACTGCTCTTCTCCATTGACCAGCTTCCAGGAGTGCCGATAGATCGAGCAGGACTGGCGGCATTGCTCACACTTCCTCGAGCAAGTTTAAGTGTCTTGATGCCCGCAGGTGTATCCCTCGCTTTATCAAGCATCGTAGCGGCTGCCTCCGCAGAGGAGAAGGTCGGTGGTAGTATTGGTCGTTGTCTCGGAGTATGCGAAAAGAATAGCTGTAGAGAAAGAGCGGTTAGCGCATCATCTTTGAGACTGAGTTGCGAGTCTGGGAGATGTCGATTCTATAAACGAGGACTTTGCGCTCGAAGCACGCCCTGGCAGTGCGGAGGAGGAGGGTGGGTATGAAAAAGACGGTGCTGAGGGTGTCGAGAGGGGCAAGGCATGGATTCAATGAGCTTGGTTGGCGGATTCTTAAGAGGTGGGTTCTTGAAAGCTGTCGAGGAGGGCGGGGAGTATAGCTG
>QGMK01001017.1:0-14275 GCA_007825345.1 Lachnellula suecica
GGGAAGAGGCGGGGGTTTGGGAGGTTAGTGAGGGGCACGGTGACGCTAGCGAGGGAGGGGTTGTCGTCTTCACCGCATTCCGTCATTATTCTCGACTTCCTCTTTGAATATATTTTTGTGTCAGACGTTGATACTAGTGCTTTTGTTTCGAGTTGAATACAAATATAAGTATATTGTTGTTTCGATTATTCATTTTCTAGCGTGTATTGTTTGTTAACCTTTCTCGTCCTCTTGAAGTTCTGGCTACTCGGGAGTTTAGGACCAATCTAGTAGGTCCAGATTCTCTATATTAGCGCTAGAGTATTCGCAGTCAAGGTACGCTCTCTAAAGGGAGGGGGGAGTTCCGATTCATGTTTTTATAGAATTTTGGTACAGAATGCTCGCAATATGTGGAATCGTAGAAACCCGGCCTCAAGGAGGGTTGAGAAAAGGGATTCCTATCGGAACTTTCTTTTCTATTGGGAGAGATACAATACCCTCAAGTCCAGACTGATCATATCAAGTGAAATCTATCGTTGATATGGTATGGTTGAGGCATATGTAAGTTAGTCAAAGGCATGAGCTCATCTTCAATGACACAATCGGCCTTCGAGCCAACATCAACCCAGCCCTTTTCTCCAAATCTCACAAACTTCACCACAAACCTAAATGTCTTCCGAAATGGGCTCCTCTCCATCTCCAAAGCCCGCAGGCTTCGAACGCCTACCAGCTGAAATACAACTTCAGATCACACGGCTGACCCCCGACTGGAAAACGCTGCGCGCTTTGATCAGGGCGTCCCCTCATTACTTTCAATTCTACAAGGCTTTCCAGAAAGAAATTTTGTCCTGCATAGTACGCAACTGGATTCCTTCTTCGATACTTCCTTTTGCTCTCGAGGTATACAAGATACGGCAGCAAAGGATTCGTCGGCGCAACTGCCACCTTATTCCAGTTCTCGATTCTCTGGATACATTCTCACAAGAAAATCTAAACGACAAAGTGGTGTTGAACCTAAAGATCTCAAAAGCACTGCTTCCATTCCACAACTACATCGATTTCACCGTCAAGAGACTGACCGTCCTTAAAAACATCCCAGATCTCGAATGGGTCTGGTCTTCAATCTTCGATGAAGCTTCTCAAATCTCCGACCGCGTATACCTTCGGTCAACCAAAGCTTTCTATCTCGTAGAACTCCACGGCGAGTACTACGCCCGAAGAGAATTTGCGGAGTTATCCGATCCTGTTACAAACTCGGGCAGAATAATACGAAAGCAGTCAAGGCTCTTTTGCAACCTCCAGCACGCCATCGAAGGTATTGAGCAAATGGGTTGCGAGACATTTGAACAAAATTTACGGCGACACATGGGGTATCTTTCACTATAGGCTGGAGCGGGCTGCACGCACGTTGACCCGCGTCATACGAGTAGTTTTCTGGCAAGAAATCGCGCGGGCTTGGCCAAGCCTTCAAGAAGGCTCAAAGGAAGTTTTGCTGCTTGCTGCTAATGCATTTGACGAGAGTTTCAATGTGATTGGGGATCATCATCGTATCCTAGTCGATGGTCAGCAGTTGAGGCATAAACCTGAGTTTTGGCTCGCCTATGGGGAGACAGCGAAGGAGCACAGATAGGCGATCTACTACTGATATAATACTTGCCAACAATGAGATAGATTTGAATGGATTCTATATTTGCATAAGCTTGATATCTCTTTATAACTTGGAAGTAATTCACGGAATATGTCATACAAAATTCATGAAAGAGTGTCGTTTCCATGGATTTGCAGTTACATACCCCAGCGTTGACTATACACGTATAGATAACTTACAATTATCGTCTACCTGCCCCCTTTCACGTCTGTAGTTCCACCGTTATAAGCGAGCAACATAATGGAGTCTAGCACGAATTGCAATTCCCCCACCAACTATGGAAGGTGGATCGAGATTTACGCAGCAGAAGCAGGCTTGCTGAGCAAACTGCGGGTCATCAAGCAAACACACAGCAATCGCAATACCCGGTGTTTTAACGAAGAAGAAGAAAGAGGAGACGACATTCCGGCAATGCTATTGTAGTGACTTGACTAACACTCAAGACACATGCATACTGGCTGCCAAACTTTCGGCCGCGCTTCGCGCCGATGAATCAAAATTATAGACGAACACTTGCTCAAGCTATCTTGTCTCTTTCCGTAGACTCGCAGTAGCATAAACGCACGCCCTCCCCCTTTCGAGATAGGAAGTCGACCCGAACTACCAGACGTGGCATCGTCCCTGTACCACAAAACAAGATCGACGGAGGAAGACAAGGAGCACTTGTGTCTGAAACAAGCAAACAAGCCAGCAAACTCCGCGGAAAGTTTCGGAATAAATGATTTTAGCAACTATTGCAAAATGACCTCAGCTCCATTCGCATTTCGGACTTTCCTCGCTGTTGCATATCAGGTGCTTTTTCTTTTGATTGAACTTACAGTGATACAAAACACCATGTATGAGGAAGTGGGACATTTTGGGAAACGTTGCACGTTCTAGGGATAGCACAAGAGGGCAAACATTTCAGTCGGTACACTTGTCCGGCTGAAAAGTCTACTGGCTCTGCTACATTGTAGTCGGTTCAGTGGATTGATAGCTCGTAGATCCAAACTCAGGACGGTGATGAAAGTGGGGATATAAAGAAATACTAGAAGGGATAAATTGCCCACAGAGTGCCCTCATCAAGCCCATTCGAGTTGATCAAATATAGCCTCCATTCACACGCACTCGCGCCAACGTCTCAAACAGCGCTACCGGGAGAAAGGATCACTAGAAAGCCCAAAGAAGTCTCCAAGTACCGACTGCGAGGATATCCCGTGTTTGAGTAACGGCCACGAGAGGATCCACGTGGCAGCTGATGTCACGGAGCATTCTCAACCCATTCCAAGATACCACGGCGCACCCAGCCTCTCGAATCCTGTCTCCTCATCCTGCGACATCCGACGAATACGAGCCCAGAGCAGATATGATATCGCACAACGGCTCCGCGTTTCCCGCAGTCTCCTCTCCATGGACTAACATGGCAGAGCATTGCGAGGCCTGCCCCTCACCGATATGCAGACGGCGCTTTCGGGACGATAACACCCCACGGGAGCTGCAAG
The DNA here is from genome assembly GCA_007825345.1 of Lachnellula suecica. Taxonomy (NCBI): domain Eukaryota; kingdom Fungi; phylum Ascomycota; class Leotiomycetes; order Helotiales; family Lachnaceae; genus Lachnellula; species Lachnellula suecica. Next base: position 3,109 of record QGMK01001017.1, read on the forward strand.
GCCAGCGTATAGCGCCCGTTACCATGACCTGAGAGCTGCATAATCACTGCTGCACCTCGGGCAACGACGCAATCTGCGATTTCTGGAAGCAAGCATGGAAGCCTGCGGGAAAGGAGGGGAAAGGGCTGGATGCGGGGGCCTTTGGTAACGCAGCATAGAGCCCCGTCTGCGAATGGATGCGTGACCGCCACCGCGACGGTGAGGAAGTGGAGGAGAGGGTGTACTACTGTGTAATGGTAAATTCAAATGTAAGTGTAAGAATGCAGATCCACAGCCTGCGGTGCTACAGTATGCTGACATGCAGCTGGCACCCAGGCAGAAACGAGGAGGGGAAGCCAAGGTGTAGCCATAGGGCCTGCGAATGAGGATATCCAGAACAGCGCCCCGCAACCACCAGGAGGCGGAAATAGCCTGCCCTGATCGCTGCTCGCCGATCCGTGTACTCGGCACGCCACGGGTGTGCAGAAGCACATGGCCAGCGTCCACACACCACGTTGTATGGATATACTCCACCCCCAATTTCCCTTTCTGACATATCGACTTTCTCTGTCCTCCTGTCTCAAGAAGTGAGCGAATTATCCTGCAGCGGCGTCGACCGTGCGTGGGGGACGCCGCGCTTCTTCCAATGAGTAATGCGAAAAATACCGGTATAGTACTGTGAGAGATTATCATTCTCGTGAGCCCTCCACCTAGGCAGCCGAAACAGACAGCCTCACTTTTCTACCTTTGCGTTTTCTTACTGTACACCGCCGTAGCGTTGCATATAACGAGGGCTGTGCATAATACATGCTTAATGTATGTTTTCAGATCCCACCTTGATAGTCAGATCAGACCAGAAATGGTGCCCGACATAGAATATTGATTTGATTTGCTTGTGGGAATAGCGGAGTAAGGTAAGTAGGCTGACCTGATGCTTGCTTCTGTGGGATATATATTGAGTCTTACAGCTGTCCACCTACTTACTGCTTCTTCACGTAAAGATCAGCTACACCTACACATAAGGTCTTGCTTACATCCACTTCCCTCCCGGACTCCAAACATATATAAGATCATCATCACTGCCCAGAGCGCCATCTTCACTTCCATCACATACCTCCCTCCAAAGCGCCATCTTATCTACTCTCATCAACCTAGACACAAACATACTACCTCACCAAAATCAATCTTGTATCTACACATCTCTCACTCATCTCGTCTACCAGTCAAACACAATACCTCTCCAAAGCGCCACCTCATCCACTCTCATCAACATAACACAAACACCATACTTCACACCATCTCTACAAATCTCTCACACCGAAATCACAATGGCCGTCACAGCTCCCCAAACTCTCGTCAACCACTGCTGCGGCTACTGCTGCAAGGTCGAAGAATACGGCACCCACGACAATTGCGGCTGGTGCGAAGTGACCGATTGTCTCTAACTCCACACACCACAACATATTTTCTTTAAGCCTCGAAGGTGGAGCGACACTGTACCACTTGCGCCCCATGCGTAGGACCACCGTTTGATTTCCTTCTGGGTTATTTGCTGGATCATGGGTTTGGGAGTCTGGGAAAGACATGACGGAACGGCTGGCTGGCTATGTCTGGGATCCAGGTGCAGGAGTTTTGGGCACGCGCTGTGGATTTGGAGGGATATTTGGGCATTGATGCCATGTATGAATTAATTTGCCGTATTGTATTTGGATGGAAACCTTGTAACGCCGTCCTGGTATCTCTGAACCCTATTTACATCGATTTGAGCCCGCAAATGTGAAATATGCTCACCTCGCTACGTGAGACTCAAGAAAACCGCCGAGATGCTCCCCTTGTCATACTTTACATACTTGCCCTTCCCCTTATCGACTTCATGGTACCGGTCCCAAAATCTGCCATATAGCGGCTCGATCATCTGCTGCACCTGTCTGCCGAGCAGTTCTCTAACTTCGCGCTCCATGCTAAGACTCTTGTGCTTTGCGACCAGCTCGTCAAAGCTTGCGTTGAAAAGCCGGAACTTCTCTTTGATGGCATCCTTGTCCTTGCTGCCGAGGCCTTTCAGGATAGCTGCCGAATCAATCGCAGCTGCCGAGCCGGAAGGAGGCCGGTTACCGCGGTTGGTGTATTGGACATCCAGCAGGTGGGCTGATGGCTCCCTCCATGCAAGCGTGTACAATTGGGCTCCGGTTTTGCGCCATTTGTCAACATCCGCCATCCGCGAAGATAGCAGAGGCTGGAGATCGGAATTGCGAATCATACGTTCGATCACCGTGGCGTTATTGGCAATGAAGACGCCCAGCGTCGGCTTGCCTTTTAGAAGGGGCTTAGCTTTTGCCTCCAGTGAATTGAGAAGGGTATCAATGGTGTCCACGCTATAATGTGCAAAAATTTGCTTCCCATCGGCTCCAACGTCAAATGATTTGAGAGAGGGAATTTGATCCGAGGAAGCGTTGGAAGAAGGTGCAGATTTCCAGCCACCATCGCCGATGGATATCATAATGCTCGAAATGGGACGCAAAAAGTCCACCATGGTTTGCAATCGCGTGATTGTCTCTGCGGTTATTGGTAAAGCAGCGCCATCCCCTGGAATGGTTGGTAAGTTGTTGATTCGGCGGCGTGTATCATCTAGCAGCTCCCCTAACGATGACTTTCCGGTTTCTCTGATTGGTTTAAGAGCTGCAGCAAACGAAGGCTTTAGCTCGCCGGTTCTGCTATCCAGATTTGAGGATAGACTAGACATTATCTCGATTATCTCGTATGCAAGGTAGCAGTCGGTCGTGAGATTACTCTTAATATGCGAGTTCAGTTCGCGAAGGGTCCTGGCCAGCTCCGAAATTGCACCCTGGCAAGTCAAATTGAAGACTCTGCCCCACTCATCTCGAGAAAATAGTGCACATATATTGTCATATTCGGCAAGAAATGCTGCTTCCAATCCTTTCGCATATGTGCCCATCCCATTTGTTCCCTGGCGATAGATGGCATCCGGTGTCTTCTTTCTCGCAGTATTGACGGTCGCAGATGCCAAGTTTTGCAGTGTAACAGTGAGATACGGGCCCCGAACACTCGCATACAACTGTAGTACAGGAGACTCCCCCGGTGTTCCCGACTGCCGCATACTCGTCACAATGTAGGAGTTTATTAGGCCGAGGCGCGTCGTCTTGTCTTGAGAGAGCATCGGGAAGGGCTTCTCCTTTGTAATGTAATGCAGAGGCTCTATAGGTCTGGAGTCGTCCTGTAATATGCGCTGAAAATGGCCCTCTAACTGCGTATTGCCGGATTTGAGGAGTCTGCTGAGATCAGAGACAGCTTGCTGGTTGGAGCGAAGATTCGTCTGCTTCATTTCGGACAGGGCTTTATTGACACGCTTGACAGAGCTGAGGAAGGCCGCAAGGCCTGCCTTTTCTGGACTTTTCAACAATCAGCATCGCACTTGGGTTTGGCATGGCAGAAATACTGACCCTTTTCGAATGACATCTTCCTCGTTGCTCTTGATGTCGGATGGCTGTCGGATTCTCTCGATCGCATTGATGACTCCGTCGATATCTGCAAATTGTTAGAGAGATATCTACATGGTGGGTTCGGGAGTACGTGCTGGTTCCTAGAGTCTGGAGCTTCTGGGTCTTGCCATAGAGAGGTCCCACGGCGTCTTGAACGCTCTTGCCGCTCGATTCCAGGCGCGCCAGGGAAGCTTGAATTTTCTTGGTTAACTGGCTGGTCTTCTCGAGCCTCGAATTGAGCACCTCGACCTCTGCGCGCGCCTCCTCGTCGGCGGCCTGCCCCGTCCCCAAAGAGATGGCCATTGTATTCTGTTGTCGCCATGCACTCCACTCCGACGGATACATGATGCAGCTGTGTGCGCTAGGCCGTAAGGGGCCGATGGCTTGGCCGTTGGTGGTGGGGTCCTAGAACATCTGCTGAAGATGTGGAAAAAGCATGTAAAGATCGATATTGGTGATGGAAGAGGGGGAGGAAATGTTAAGAGGCCGGGAAAACTGCAGAATAAAAGTCGACTTCGACCGCCCTTCACCTTTCTGGCTTGGCTGTACGATGGTTCACATGGAGTCAGATTGAGTGGTTGCTTCCTTCAGCGACAGCGGCAAAAATGCTTCCTTGCTTTCCTTTCATTCGCGGCGGGCTATTCTCAACCACCAATGTGACACATGGCAAGGGGTTGTTGGAATGAAGGGATTTACAAAACCCAATGGTTCCTGCCGCCATTCACCGCGTATAGATCCCGTTCTGTTCAATCTTTCGATCGAAACGGCACGTGCTTGCCAGTAGGTTCAGATCAGACGAAAAAGCACAGCCACTCTAACGCCACAGCCGAGTCTCACATGGAAAAAGTTGGATAGAGTTGCGACGGTGCGTCAGCTTAGCTCCCGCTGATCGCTCAAGATTTCCATGTTTTGCTTGCTGCTTGCTGCCATGGGGTTTTCTGTTCGGAGGGACAGCTCCTATCTGTGCACCCTTACCCTTGCCATTCCTTCTGCCCATGTGCTCATAGTTTTAAGAAGGCAATTCAGCCTTGTCCCCTCCTTATGTCTTTCTCAATGCTTCGTGGCGCATCACCTGCACCTGCCAACCTTTGCTTGCTGAAGCAAACTTCCCAACTTCGATTCTCAACCCAGCTCTACAGAGCATCCCAACAACAATCATGGCGAAATGAATATTATGAACTCAGACCCCGCACGCGATCTCTCTTTACGAAGCCCAAAAGAAACCCGAAACCTAAGATGGAAACAACGCGCTCGGCCCTGCTCGGAGTCACCTCTATGATGATCGGCGGAGGCCTCCTCTTCTACATTCTTTACGAAAACAATTATGTACAGCCGCTGCCGCCAACTCGACTACGCAGTGATATCAGGGCAGAAAGGGGAAAATGGCGCCAGGTGCAGGAGAAGCGCGAGGAAATCGCGGCAGAGAACGCCGAGCAGCTCTCAACTCTACCCTTCCAGAAAGATAAGCAGGTTGCGGTGGTATCAGCGGACGACTCAGCTTGGGGAAGCTTTACAACGAACTTTGCACTATTCTCTTCTATCGCTGATCTAGAATGGACTTCCATGGCAGACAAGATAGTCGACTTTGTCATGCCAGATTGGGCTAAACTCCTCCCAGACTATATCAGCAAATTACAAAGAGAACTTTCCATGGCTCCTGGATCCCTTGCAGACGAGATATGGCAAGAGGCACATGATCCATACATCAATCCCGAAATAGAGTACTCCGCTTCTGTGAGGGTGTCCGAAGAGCTTTGCGACGAGGAAAAAGAGTTCCTTCAGAAGCGGAAAAAAGTCACTACCACGGCACTGGCAAAATATCTCGGCATACCGGAGGAAGAAATCAACCCTGCAGATGTGCCAACAATAGCGATGGTAGGATCTGGTGGTGGACTCAGAGCTTTGGTGGCCGGCACAGGTTCAATGCTCGCAGCTGGCGAGGTCGGTCTCTTCGATTGTGTTACATATACGGCGGGTGTGAGCGGAAGCTGCTGGCTCCAGGCCCTTTACCATTCTTCTCTAGGTGGACGCCGACTCGACAAAATGGTTGATCACTTGAAAGCTCGAATAGGAGTCCACATAGCTTACCCACCAGTAGCTCTCGCGGCTCTCAACCAGGCGCCGACAAACAAGTTTCTTCTAAGTGGATTTGTAGAGAAGTTGAAAGGCGACCCAACATCAGATTTTGGTCTTGTGGATGTTTATGGACTGTTACTAGCCGCAAGGCTACTTGTGCCCAAGGGTGAAATAGGCGTGGACGACAGAGATTTGAAGATTTCAAAGTAAGATAAGATTCTTATTGGTTTCTCCTAACTCCCCGAGGCACTTTTAATTAGCTTCAACTCAGCGGAAAAGGTGTTCAAGCTAATATTTTACATAGTCAACGTGAATATATCAAGCACGGTGAAAATCCAATGCCAATTTATACCGCTGTTCGTCACGAGATACCCATTATTGAGGAGTCCTCAGAGATAGAAAAAGCGACAGACCACCCATCCGAAGAGACAAAGTCCAAGGCCAAGCGGGAGGCTTATTTTCAGTGGATGGAGATAACTCCATATGAGTTTTTCTGTGAAGAGTTCTCTGCAGGCATCCCAACCTGGGCATTAGGCCGAAAGTTTGAGAACGGAAAAGACGTCCCATTAGAGGATGGCGCTTTTCACGTACCTGAACTTCGCCTTCCACTGCTTCTCGGAGTTTTCGGGAGTGCTTTCTGCGCTACTCTATCTCATTATTACAGAGAAGTTCGTCCGCTAGTAAAGGGACTCACGGGGTTCGGTAGCATCGACGACATGATCGAGGGTAGAGACGAAGACCTCAGTAAGGTACATCCTATCGTCCCGGCCTCCATTCCAAACTTTGCATACGGCATGAAGGGTCAACTACCAGAAACCACGCCCGAAAGCATCTACGAAAACCGGCATTTACAGCTCATGGATGCCGGAATGTCAAACAATCTACCTATCTATCCCCTTCTTCGACCGGGTAGGGACGTGGATATCTTGATTGCCTTCGATGCCTCAGCCGACATCAAAATCGAGAACTGGCTGTCCGTGGCTGATGGTTATGCGCGTCAACGAGGAATTAAGGGATGGCCTGTTGGACTCGGCTGGCCTAAACAGTCTGACACTACAGAAAAGACTACCGGGCAACTTGAAGAGGCGCAGGCTAGCACGGCGGCTGAAGCAAACTCAAAGCTGGAAGATGCTAAAATCGATCAAGCCGAGCATCTCAAGGACCTCGCCAAATCAACAGGGGAGCCAATAAAAAATCCAGAAGACCCTGGCGATCTTGGCTATTGCACAGTATGGGTTGGGACCACGCAAGAACGGACATCCGCTACAGATGATGTCCCATCTAAAGCTGTGAAAGAAGACTGGGAATTGATGGAGCCCGACGCCGGCATTGCCGTTATATACTTCCCTCTCATGAGCAACCCCAAAGTCGAGGGCGTCGACCCAGTCACAAACGATTACATGAGCACATGGAATTTCGTCTATACCCCCGAGGATATCGACAACGTGGTCGCTCTTGCGCGAGCCAATTTCGAGGAAGGCCAGGAGCAGACTAGACGTTGTGTACGAGCTGTTTATGAGAGGAAAAAGAAGAAGAGAGAAGAGATTGAGGGTGCGGAGAGAGAGGCGAGGTGGAGGCGGAAGGTTAGGCTGGGGATTGTGGGGAAGAAGGGGGAGGGAGACTATCCACCTTACTTGAGCGGACGCGGCTAAATTCGCAGATGAGGAGGTTCATCAAACGGAGGCCAGAATGCTTCTAGGATATATCATTTTGGGTGGACATTTGAGCTCGCTTGGGAAAGCTTACGGTCCGTCCTATGCGATCGCAACAAGGCAATTTCTATGCTGGGCTCAAATAAGGACAACACCAGCAACACGATTCATTGGTGCGAATTCACGAAACCTTTGATACCTAGTTCACACACCGGCGCCCCCCGTGGCCTTATTGGTAGTTCAAACTCTAGCTCGGAATCGAAGGGCTAGAGGAGGGGGAACGCCCGTCTTGGCAGGAGACCCTTCAAGATCAACTCGGAAACATTTTACGGCAATCGCATAACCAGGCACAAGGTCATGAATAACAAAAGGCATAAATTGTAATAACACCCCTAAAACCGCCAAGCGCACAAATCAAGGTTTTTCGGATTTTTTCGAATACGGCTCCATAATTACAATCTCGGCTTGCACGGTAGCGACGGATCCGAGCTTGGAAAGGGGACCTTGCGGCAACCGGGATCCAAAATAGAAGATGGTGAAAAGTCCGGGCTGATGAGAACATAAATAGAATCATAAGGATACAAAGAGTAATCAATGAATATTCGTGAGAAGAAAGGTACTCAAAACTAGTGATATAAATATATGTATGACTGACACGTGCAAGCCTCCCAGTGATGGGAAAGAGCAGGGTTACTTCCCCGCCTTGCATGGTTCCTGAGCTAGGATAAAACGGTGTACAATATCGACGGCGTCTGCATATCTGTATCGGCATTTACGGAATACAGTACATGCACCCGGTGATCTTGCAATCATTGTGTGTGATTGTTTGCTGGGAACGAGTGTACGAGAAGCTGTCACGCCATTGATGGATCATGGCTGAGTCCTGCAACTTGTCGGGATTTCCAGCTGATGTCTCAATTCAATGACAACGACCCCCGGGCGTCCATTTTCCTTTTTGGGAGAACGAGAGAGGGTTTTTATGCAGCCAAGGGAAGCTGCAGGGAAAATGCGGCTTGTTCTTGAGCTTGGACGGTTATTCTCAGCAATACCTTGGTGTAGCGCTACGACGGCGGCACCTCTGCTCCACCCGGCTTCTACACCGCACGTTAAACAACCCCCAGTGAACGGGCTCTCCTCTTGCATCCGACTACACGACGCTCGTTTGATATAGCCTAGTGATGGAGTGGAGGAAAGGACGGGAATGGTGTTAAGGCAAACCGGCAGGCTGTGCTTTTTGTTCATTCACACTCTTTCATCAACCACGAGCTCGACAACTTTCAAGCAAACACGACCGCCCCGCCTTGGATTCGAAATACGAGTTGCTATAAATGATGCGCTCTCCACAAAATATCTGGTTTCTGGAGTAGTACACAAGAAAGATAAGTACGATCGACATACCATCCCTCGTGTCAGTGTCAGCCAGAAACGGCTTTGCTTGTCCAACCGACGGCTTAGGACCTCATCGTTGCAAATCCGTGCCACAACAGCCATTGTCTCCCCTCTCTCACGCCAGAGCACCTGGCAATGCACCCCAATATGACTTCCCCAATGTCTGCCCGCTCACGAAGCTCGTCCGCGTCCTCGTTCGACGACGCCTACATCGACTCCTACTTCTCCAAAACCTACGTCCCGCTCTCGAACCTCCCCACGCCCCCTCCCTCCTCGCATTCCCACACAAACACCAGCTCAACCCACTCCCCCAATGAGGTGCTCGCTTCCGGGGAGTTATTGAACTCCGATCTCATGGGTATGTAATATCTCCTTTCCCAGACTTTCATCTATTCCATCGGCAGTACATTCAGGCTAATGGCACATATACACGCAGGTCCCGCAACCCACCTCACAAACCTCATTCCATCATCGACCTCCCTAACCTCGCCATCCGTTCCGCTCGTCTATGCGATCCTCACCCGCGCCAGCCTGCCGCTCGAAACCATAGCCTTGGCCGTCTGCATCCTTGACTCGCTGAACTCCCGCTTTGCGCTCACATGGCGGCAGGGCTGTCCCCTGCTCGGTTACCAACATGTCGACGAGGTTCATCCGGAGCTCATCGTGCTGTGTGCGCTTGTGCTGGCGGTGAAGTTTCTGGATGATAGGCAGCAGACGACGTGGAGGTATAAGGAGGATTGGGGACGGGGGCTGTGGAGCTGTGAGCAGATTAATTTCACGCAGCGCTGTATTCTAGAGAACTTGGGCTATCGGCTGCTGCCGTTGTGGGAGGAGTCCATTATTCTGGAGGCGCTGGAGGATATGGAGCGTGCTGTGAGACAGCCGTCCCTGGAAATTACTTCTGATGATGATTGGGATGCCGACACGTGCTTTGGGAGTTTTGGCAATGAGTGTGGCAGGAAGATGAGTAATGGAAAAGCTGTGCTGGGTCTGGGAGACCAGCTTACGCCTGTTGAGACGCCGGTTCCTGGGAATATCCGCGGTACTAAAGACCTTTGTATGGAAACAAAGACCGCCTTCAGGTTGGGGAAAGAAAACCAGCAATTCCAGTTCCATGAAAAACCGGACGCCGGTGATGAGGAGGCTTTTCCGGTGTATATGGATCCGATGATGGAGGGGTTTTGAAGGGGGTGCTTGGCTTCGTTTGCATAGCGCTGGAGTTTTATACCATACGTATTGCCGTCCGAGGGCTCTAATGATAATGTTATTCTCTGTTACTATTCCCGATCTCCTATTTGTTGAAATGCTGCCTTTGAACGCCCAGGCCTTTTCAGAATGTCTTGGTTCGTGTGGCACATTTAAAATAGCTTATTAAAGCACCAAGTGAGAAAATAAAGTAGCAAGAAGCCGTGTCTAGGCTGCTACCGCCAAAATTTGCAAATCAAATGATTTATTGCTTGGTGTAACATGGAGAGCAGTCTGTCACAAATTCAACCTTGCAAGGCGGAATAAAGGGCTGTTTAAAGGTTTTTTTAAGATTTTCCAAAGCTCACCGGTTATAATCTAATGAATGTTTCTAGTATTATTTGGAAATGCTATTTGATATAATTAAAGGGTTTGGAAAGGATGTAGTCTTGCTTCCATTAGTTTCAACATTCCAAGATTTGAAGTCGTGATGCTAACTGCCAAGCAATAAGTCTGCCCCGCAGTGGCTGTCGACCCCTGAATAAGATCGCTTCACCGATGACGTTTTGGTGGTTCATCGCATCTTCTCCCGCGTCCAGACAAGCTCACGGCACCTCAACACTCTACGCTAAACACCACATATAAGTCCAAGAATGCCCACACCCATCATTCCCACCGTCCATTCCCAATAACACTCTACCACGACAACTCCAAATCCTTAGTGCAAACATGGCATCCCTCCTCCGCCAAATCGTCGCCGGCCCCCGCTCCCGCCACCCAGAAGCCGGGCTCGACCTCTGCTACGTGACCGACAACATCATCGCGACCTCGGGGCCCAGCGGCACCTACCCGCAGCGCGCCTACCGCAACCCGCTCGACCAGCTGGTGAAATTCCTCGACTACAAGCACGGCGCCGACTGGGCCATCTGGGAGTTCCGCGCCGAGGGCACTGGGTACCCGGACGAGGAGGTTTATGGGCGCGTGTGGCATTATCCGTGGCCGGATCATCATCCGCCGCCGTTTAGGCTTGTGCCGATGATTATGGCGGGCATGCGGAATTGGCTGCATGAGGGAGGGGAGGGGGAGACGAAGGGCGAGTTGAGGAAGGAGAGGGTGGTGGTGGTGCATTGTAAGGCGGGGAAGGGTAGGAGTGGCACGATGGCGTGTAGCTATTTGATCTCGGAGTGTGGGTGGAAGCCCAGCGAGGCGCTGGCGCGGTTTACGGAGCGGAGGATGAGGCCTGGGGTTTGGGCAGGGCGTGTCGATTCCCAGTCAGTTGCGGTGGGTGGGCTATGTGGATCGCTGGACGCAGTCGGGGAAGATATACGTTGAGAGGCATGATTGAGATTATGGAGGTGCATGTTTGGGGGTGCGGGATGGGGTTAAGGT
>QGMK01001018.1:0-14258 GCA_007825345.1 Lachnellula suecica
CCTGAGCCTGCCCTGAGCCTGAGCCTGGCACTAAGCCTGAGCCTGCCCCTAAGCCTGAGCCCGAAGTCATTTAACCGTTTAGCCGTCTTAAATCACATGGAAATGTGGGTTTTCTTATACGTGAAAACCCACATTTTCACGTGAGGGTGGTCAACCCTAAAAACAAAAAACCCTCGGGTAGGAACCTTTCAACTAAGTTGATTGAAAGCAAAGAAATGCTGCAGGTTTTCAGAACTTTCATATACAACACATATAAGAAACATGAGTTATTATAGATTTGAGCGGGAAAAAAAGGAGAGTCAAGCTGAATCAAGCGGAGACGGGAAAAGTCAACACCAACCAAATATACAACCACGCTTCCAGATTCATAGACAAAGATAATCAGACTACAGTGCTTCATATACACCATTACAAAGTACTTGCCAAAAACAACGATACGTACTAAAGAACCACCGGGCATAGGTATAAGCTTCGAATGCTAATGCTCGAGGACCACTGATCTCTATTTTCCTGTCCACCTGGAGCGGGAAAAGCAAAGGTAATAGACAGGTCACAGGAAGACTGAAATAATTAACCAATGAGTCTTGAGGTATGATCTGATATATAAAAAGTTTGAAACTTGGTAGCTGAGTTGCTGAAGGACTGAGAAGGAAGTGTGTTATTTCTTCGGGGCGGAGATAACCTTCTCCGGATAGGGGTTCACGCTAATGATTCAACCGCGGCGGCGTTGAAGTTGCGACCTCCGACGGAAAACACGAAGCAGCTTACGACAATACGACCGTGTCGACCGCAAAGGGGAGCTTGGAGTACTCCTCTCCACCACGTTCCTTAATCTGTACTGTAACCCTGGATTATCTCCAGCTTTTCTTCGCCTTTTCCCTTGCTTCGATTAGCTTCAGCGCCGACTAAATGACCTCGAGATGAGCATCTTCTCCTATACCAGGAGCATTTATGCTCTGGACACCATTGACACGCGGTTCACAAGCTCCTCTAATACACCATATAAGACCGTCGTAGACGCACGTTCGGACTCTGCCACATCTGGGTCTAAGAGGGACGACTCCAAACCTGGAGTAGGCGTCAAGACTGATCGTCATGGGCGGCCGGTTGCTCAACCTTCGAAATGGAACACCCCTGAGTTCTACGTGTATTATTTTGTCTTTTTGACCATTGTACCATACATGTTCTGGATCGCGTATGATGTCTCAAGACGTTCGTGTCCTGCCAACTCAATAAAGGATAGAGAGCTGACACTCAACCAGCATCGGATCCGAATTACAAGAAATACGAACCTCTTCTGTCTAAAGGGTGGATACTGGGCCGTAAAATTGTGAATATACCTGGGGAGTCATCTTGAGGTGCGGATATTGACTGCAGGCAGGATCTTTCAGACGCCCAATACTACAACTTTCGAAAGAATATACCTTACCTCTCCCTACTCCTAATCTTCCACCCCATTCTCCGAAAACTTTACAATACCATACGACCCCTACCTGCACGAATTGGTTCTCCGAAACCAAACGGGAGCACTTATATCTCTGCTGCGGAAGGAGAAGCTCATTTGGAACAACGGGCTTCGTTTGACTTTGGGTGGGCGTTGATATTCCTGGCTGCCCTTCACGGCTTTTCCGCCATCAAGGTCCTCTTGATTTTATATGCGAATTTTAGTCTGGCTACGCGTCTGCCTCGGAAGTTTGTTCCAGTAGCCACGTGGGTGTTCAACATAGCTATCCTTTTCGCGAATGAGCTATCCGATGGATACAAGTTTGCAAAAATGGCAGTCTACCTCTGGCCAGTGGAGAGCGGGGTACTCGATCCCGGAAATGCACTGCACGGCTGGGGAATATGGTTTGATAGTTACGGAGGAATCATATCCAGATGGGAAATCCTCTTCAACATTACCGTGCTACGAATGATCTCTTACAATTTGGATTACTATTGGAGTCTAGATGAGCGAGGAGGCAATATTTTAGAGGTTAGTTCCGACTATTTCTTTCTATCCGCACAATTTCTAATACTCATAAGAAGAAACAACTCGACCCCGCCAACCTATCTGAGAGAGACCGCGTCTCCATCCCAGCAGCCTCAAAAGATTTCAACTTCCGAAATTACATTGGTTACACTGTTTACGGGCCCCTCTATCTCACTGGTCCTATCCTGACCTTCAACGATTACATTTCTCAACTCAAGTACCCCCCGCTTCAATCGAAACATCCCGCACAATAAAATATGGAATCCGATTCCTGCTCACACTCCTCGCCATGGAGATAGTGCTCCATTTCGACTACTGCGTCGCAATCTCCAAAGCAAACCCAAACTGGACCGACTACACACCCGCGCAACTATCCCTACTTTCATACTTCAACCTGCACGTTCTCTGGCTGAAGCTCCTTATACCGTGGCGCTTTCACCGTCTGTGGTCCCTGATTGATGGCATTGATCCGCCGGAGAACATGATCCGCTGCCTTTCCGATCAACCCTCCACAATTGCGTTCTGGCGCGGCTGGCACAAATCATACAACCGCTGGCTGATTCGCTACATCTACATCCCCATGGGCGGAATGAGCTCCAAGACATGGCTGTCCACCATACGCTCTATCGTCAACTACGTTTTCGTTTTCACATTCGTGGCGCTGTGGCACGACATCAGTCTGAATCTGTTGGTTTGGGGCTGGCTGGTGGTCTTTTTCATGATGCCGGAGGTTATCGCGGGATATTTGTTCCCGCAGCGGAAATGGGAAGACAGGCCTACGGCCTACAGAGTGATATGTGGGTTTGGAGCTGTGGGCAACTTGATGATGATGATGATGGCGAACTTGGTTGGGTTTGCGGTTGGCGTTGATGGATTGAAGAGTATCATTCATGGCATTTTCAGGGATCTTTCAGGTTTGTTCCCCTTCGCCCATATTCTTTGAAAATATCTTACTAATATGGGAACTAGGCATGACTTTCCTAGTCTCGGCGATTTTCGTGCTGTTCGTGGGTATACAGGTTATGTTTGAAGTGCGGCAAAGCGAGGCGCGGAAAGGCATTTTCCTCAGGTGTTGATAGCATTAAATTGCAGACTAAATCATCCAGTACAAATTTTAATTGGAGCACCTGTGAATATGGTTTAATAACGCCCGCATGACAGAGGTTCCCATGGTGTAAGAAAAGTATGATTGCGGTAAGAAGTTCTCTTTTTTTGCTTGTCATTTGACCTCCTGCCGTTCCAAACATTTCCCAAGAAAATCACCTAAAGAAGAAAGACCCAATCAGAAAATAGCGCACTAGAAAAGAATGAAAAATAAAATGGCAAGTGCTTGTAAGCTGTGACTTCTCTTGGAAACGGCCAACAGGGGGCATCGTGAAAATCCCGTGACGAGGCCCAGAAGGGAAGATTGCGTCTCCCTTTAGTAAGGTGCGGAAATCATAGCGACAGTCGGATTGTATTTCTGCGAAGTAGGTGAAGTGGATGTCGATTGTCTTGATTGAGCAAGGGATACGTTGGGGTGACGTGGCCAGTGCCTGTGATCTGTTGAAGTGCGAGTGATATTGCGGCGAGCTTCTCGATAGCAAAAATTGGCCACCCCTAGAGGGTGAAGGGCCCCATGGAGACAAAGCCGCACTGTTGTTATTGCTTGTTTCTGTCTTTTAAGCTAGGAGATTGTATTCGTTAGGGGCCTGCATGCGTTCGACGATCCTTCCTTCAGTCGGAATCGGCTGGGTCATCCTACTAGAAATATCACTCGCGTGTGCCACTTGTTGCTCGTACGAATGTCCGGTTAGATGCTGGATGAGATACTTCTTGTCGAGGATGATCCGAATAGCAGGCGTTACCCACATCATGGAGTTGTATATCACCTCGGTGCAAACTGGACAGGTCGCAGCCCCCAAAGCAACCCAGTCGCTCCCGTTGTTCCATCCCGAAAACTTGGGCTGCCAAGCAGTCACAACTTGACCACTAGTGGGATCAACGAACTCGTGCTTGTTGAGATGATTCTGAAATTGTAGCCCACGGCGGCATTTGGCGGTGCACCCAATGTCCCAGAACGGGCATGCGACCTCATCATCTATCAAAGGGTCACTTCGCCGCATGTTGACAGCTTTGAGCACGCCGTCGAGAAAAGCTTGCTTCGAATTTTCGATGGGATGAGCAAGCCTCAAGTGACTGAAGAGTTCATCTCTGTGGAAAGGACCCTGTCGGCAATTTTCGATCAGACACAAATATTTATGGGGCTGGTTGTGGCTTCGAAAATGTTCATGAAACTTGTCGAGTCGCCCGAAAGGAACTGTATTGCGATCACAGCCATGAACCGGGCAAAGCAGAGCGGATGCTCTGTGATGAATATCGAGCTCGTGGCGGTTGCGGTCAGAAGTTCGGCCAAATGTTGACCTGCAGCCTGTGTAATCACATGAGAACTCTCATTTCGAATCTGTTCTTCTGCTTGCTCGAGAGAGCGAGGCATTTGGCGTGGCTTTCTTTGGAATATTGACGGCCTTTCCGCCCATTGAATTTGATCCAGTGAAGTTGTCAGATCCTGGTGTCGCCCAGGTATTCGAAAATGCACCTCCAGCTTGAAGGAAAGGATACTGGGTAGGGCCGTCCCGGCTGGGCTCGCCACTATACCAATTGGTTCCGCAACCGCCAACATTCTGGCCATGAGTCGAGTTCCAACCTGAAGAGCTTAATTCCGAAGCCAAATGCTCTTGCTCGTACGGAAAGGGGTTGGCATGGCAGGCTTCCCCAAACCCGGATGGCACTCTCGAAGTGAGGGCGAAATCATCTTGTAGACTGGTGAATGTCTCAAGATTTTGACCGAAGATTGGTGCAGGTTGAGTTTGGCTCCATTCGCCATTGACAATGCCAGACGACCGAGAGTCGCCATCACCCTTTGTTTCCGAAAAGGACGCTAAGTCCTAGTGTGGGAGTTCAGGGAGAAGGTGACTAGGATGCGCGGCGTGCGCCCGTCGGTTAGCGTGTCTTTTTTTTTTGGGCGGCCTACCTGATGCCCCAGTCTGCCTCCAAGAATGACCAATCGATGGCGCCGGTTGCATGCATATTGTCGCCTTGATCCATGATTTTCGCTCCCGAAACAGGGCGGGGCGGTA
This sequence comes from Lachnellula suecica, assembly GCA_007825345.1. NCBI lineage: Eukaryota > Fungi > Ascomycota > Leotiomycetes > Helotiales > Lachnaceae > Lachnellula > Lachnellula suecica. The sequence continues at coordinate 5,092 of QGMK01001018.1, forward strand.
TGCAAGTGGGGAAGTGACGCTGAGGGCGTTACCTCGAAAGCCGTCGAGGTTACGGAGATGGAATTTGGTGTGCGAAGATTTGAAAATGATCTGGAGGAAAGGGCTGTCTTTATCTTCGAGCTGGCGGCAACTCCACTAGCAGGGGGAAGGGAGGGAGATGGCTCGATGCAGAAGGGGTTACACAAATCGCCAGGGTCACTGGTTCTGGTTTGAGCCATTGTAAATTTCATTGAAAACTAATCACAAAAACACTTTTGATAGTGATTCTCCACCACTGACCGCAATACTGTTGAAGTATGGGTCTTCGCCAGGTCGTTGAGCCGATAATTGAAGGAAAAGGACGCCCGCGTGCCCTCAAACTAACCAAAATACCAGGAAAGGAAAAAGGAGATCCTCCACAAGCGACCGCAATACTGTTGCAGTATGAGTCTTTACCAAGTCGTTGAGCCAAGTTTACAAAGAGAAAAAACGCTCGCATGGCCGCAAGACTGACCATAGGTTCGGAAAAGAAGAGAAGTGCCCAGAGAAACAAAGTCGGCATCTTATGTCAATGACAGTAGTAAAGCTAATCTTCGTTTTTTTATCGGACATCTATTGTTGGGTCAATTTTCCGGCCCGGGAAAAGAAAAGAAGACACCCCAAAAAATTACATGAAGTACTAAAAGAGAAGGAAAATCGGAGTTTAGATCCCTCCGACACCATGACCACTCCCAGAAAGGCCATTGAGCGGGTTACATTGACCGTGTTAGTCGAGTGGTTGAGCTTTTGATGAGGTAGGTTGTCGACGAGTTAGATTGTCGAGGAAGTTGAGGACAGGAATGCGACCTTTTTGACGAAAGCAACGAAGATAAATAATGGAAAGGCGTTGGAGATCGATCATATCTTAGAAAATCGGAGAAAGTAGACTTGGAAGATGCGGGGCCGAGTCTCAGGTGGCCGGTCTATGTTTCCCTTGTCGTGCTGGAACCGAGTTCTTCCACCTCTTTTCGCAGCTGGTCTAGTTGTTGTTCGTATAGACGTCCAAACCGAAAAATGCCTCCACTTAGGTGTGGACTTAGCATATCCGAGATTTCCAGCGTGTATTCAGCTCTGTCTTCCTTTGAGTGGTTCATCGTATGAAAAATGAAATCCCTGGAAAAGCCATTTGAGTCGCATACTCGCTCCTTGCATATTGGGCAGGTTGCGAGACCAAATTCCCAACACAATCCGAGAACCCCGAGAGACACGATCGCATGGAAACCCTTGGAACGTTCGACCAGTTCATGAGTTTTCAAATGTTCACGAAAAGTATCCTCAGACCCACGAAAGGTGCAACCAAGGAATGCAAGAGGGCAGCAATCGATAGGTTCGAAGCGAGAGATCCCGCCACCCAGCTTGGTTACTCTCAAACGAATGGCCTTTAGCACAACTCCAAGATGAGTTTGATCTCCTGTTCTATGGTGGTCTGAGTTCAAATGGATCTCTAACTCTGTTCGAGTAAATGGGGCCTTGCGACAATCCTCGATGACACAAATGAATTTATCTGCATGACGATGCTTTCTCATGTGCTCCTGGAATTTATCTGGCCTTCCAAACGGCTTCGCAGCTCGATTGCATCCGTATACTGGGCATAGAAGGTCATAGCTTCGAATATGGACATTACGCTCATGTCTAGCAAGCTCGTACTTCCTAGGGAACGTGGACTTGCAGCGTGGAAACTGACATTTGAGTCTCGGCTTGGAGCTTGCTTGTTGCCTTGCCGGGGAAGGCTGTGTCTTGGGTAGCAAGCCATCGGAATTATTGGTACTTTCGGACGGGAGCCCGGTGTCGTGTTGGTATGGGTATATCTGAGGCTGTCGGGTAGTTATCTCGGGTATAGAGTCGTCTTCAGGGGCATTCCAGGTGTTTACCGCCGTTGGCAGAGTCCAGTCATCAGGAGAGTTGAGGAGTAGCGTAGGTGTTAAAAAGTTGCCATCGTCGGAGAGGAATCCCGTAGTTGATTGCTCGCCAAGAGCCTCATTGGAGATTCCATGGCAGTGCGCAGTTCCGAAGGGAAAAGCCTCAGAGGCACTCTCGTCCAATGCAAGCATGGGTGATGCCAATGTGGTTCTGAGCCCCGCCAATGTGATTCTGAGCCCCGAAATTAGCGTGTCTTTTTTTTAAGCCACTTACCTGAAGTCCCAGTCGTCCTCCAATGGCAGCGTCCACTCCATATTGAAGTCCATGCCGAAATCGTACTCGGCAGGTAGCAGCGACTGCTGATTGTCGCCCTGATCCATCGTATTGGCTGTCGGAAAGAGGGCGGTATGCAGGCGTTGGAAGTGAGGCGGATAAGCGAGGTGGTGTGTGAAGGATTTTCGACTGAGAAGGTGGGAGAAGGTTTGGATTTTGGTGTGCGAAGAGGTAGGAAATGGTGTGGGAGAGCCTCTGCCTTTATGTTTTCGCCGCCGTGGACAAATATGGCAGGGGTTTGTAGGGCGACGGATCAGACTGAAGCTCGTCGTTGCCAGTCTGAGTAAGGCTTGGTGCTCACTCCCTGGACCGTGACGGACAACAAGACTTTGGAAAATTAATATTCTCTCTGTCTGATCAAATCAAAGTCCCAAGGAGACTTCCTTCCCTTCACCAATACATTTCAAACCATACTCCACATCTCTCGCCAACTCATCCACAAGCCTTTCCTCGATATCTCCTTCCAACCACGTGACCGTGATACCCAGCGGTCCTCCGCCAACACTGGCAACATTAAAGCTGACCGGAGCCCCAGTCCCCATTCCCGACTGACTAAAAAAATATCTTTCAATCTTCCACCTTCCCTCCGGATTCTCATTCTGCAAACTCCCCACGTTACTCAGCTCATACGTCTCTCCTCTTGGCTTCCCCATCTTCGACTCAAACATGTTATGTAAGCTGGAAACGTAGGGTAGCAGTCCAATCTGATTATCATTTGGTAGACCAGCTAGTTCGGCGGCCATTGAGGTACGGAAATCCCTCGCGATGCTCCAGATCTCCGATGTGACTTGTTCTGGTGTTGTGCTGGAGCGAATCCGAGAGATAGTTTCTGGAGTGTATTTCGAAGTATGCCCTGAGACTTGGCAGCCCATGGCATTTGTAGGAGATAGTCCCGTAAGATGGCGAAGAGAGAATGGCGTTCCGGAAGCGAAGCATAAAGCTTCGGGAACGTGGGATGCCAGTGAGGTGACAATTATTCCGTGAAGAAGGCCTGTAATTGTTGCCTTTTGTTCCCTACACGCTGCCAGAACTTTTGGGACAAGCTCAGCGGGTATGGCCATGACTTTCACTCGAGACTTGTAGTTTTGAATATTTGAAGCGGAGCATGGTGATGCAGTCCATGGTGGAGAAGCGTCCGGGAACAACCAGCGCGGTCGTAATTCATTCCACAGTTGAGTGAGAAGAAAGAACCACGATATTTTGAAGTCGATAGACTTCTCCATAGCAGGAGGTAAGTCGATTGCTTCCGGGATCTTGATTTTAGTTGTCAATTCGTCGCTTCCCGGGCCATTCAATGCTTCCAGGAGGGAGCGATGGAAGACCAAGCCGCTCAGCCCATCTCCTATGGCGTGGTGGAATGCAAATATAGCATCAAATATTGTCCCGCCAGATGAGGAAGATTCAGATTCAACGATAATCATCTTCCACGGAGGAAGGGTATCTGTATCAGGCCACAGCTCAGAATGTCTCTGCTCGAGAATCTCAGCCAATGCCCGGTCATGCTCCTCTGCTGTCGAAACATTCAACTTCCGATACTCAATGCGTTTCGAGACATCGATGGTGTCCAGACGGACAAAGGCGGGGTCATTTTTGTCTTCGTTGACAATCCCGCAGCAGAGTGCGGGGTGCTCGAGGATGACTTTGGCTAGTGCTGCTTCAATGAAGGAAGGCAAGTTCTCGGGGCCGTGGGAAGCCGTGTATCTTGCGGTATTGGCGACACATCTGTAAATTCCAAGATTATGTCTTACCGTTGAGAAACGCTCACTGGTTTTGTCAGCAGGAGCAGGAGCTAGGAACCGTGGAAGAGCTCAGGACGCCGCAAACCACTCACATATTTCCCACGGGTCGCAGCATCATCTAATAGAATTTGATGGAGGTACTGGAAGCGATGCCGATGGGATCTAAGCCCAGGTAAATTCCTCCAGCGCGGCCCTCGTGGAATATGAACGCGTTCTAGGGCGTTTCCGGTTCAGTGCCGGAGTCGAAATGAGATAAATCAACCAATTATAACAAGATTTATTATACCAAACGAGTCACAGCATTTCCAGCAAGCAACCTCAGTCAAATGCTTACCAAATCACGTTCAGATTTTCACGTTCTACGTACGCAAGGTACGAACCCCTGAATAGCTTCAAAAGTGGGTATCTTCTTCACGTGATGTTCTATAATTAGCTTCCACTTTGAGTTTAATCCAACCTCCAACATTGCATCTCTAATTTCAATCTTCAGGTCCTGCGGTACATAATTAGCAGCAACATCATTCCAACTTTGCACCAGCGTGTAGGCAAAAGTTTCCAGCGCAGGAAGCGCTCGGTGTTTGGTCATCCCCTGCATGCAATGCGGCGCAGTTGTTGGAATTCACAGGGCAGGGCGCCTAGCTCTAGTGGGGGAGCCTCACCTCAAATATCCAACGTCTTTCATCAGGCTACATTAACCAACATCAATCCTTCTCCTGCCATTTCTGCTGCTTCCGTTCTTTGCGTTCCATCTGTCGTCAATTGTTTTCAACCACCATGTTTTCTCTCGTTCAGAAGCAAGCGCTTGCTCTTGTCCTTGCCAGCGGGCTGGTCTCGGCATCAGGGAGCTCGAAACAGGCCTCGATGTACGAAGACAGCATCATTGACAGCACCGACCTGCAGAGAAATGCTACAGTCAAGTTATGGGCAGAGAACCATTTGTCTTCCCCCGGATCCGCGAGATGTAACGAGAACGCCCCATCTAATACGATCACACTGGCGCCTGAAGTCTGCTTGTCGGGCGATTATTACTTAGATCACAACTTTCAAATTACGGAACAACCGCTGTGTCCTAATGGCGAGTTTCCAGTCATGGTCTTTTATCACAGCCGGGGGTGCACAGGGGATGTGAAATACCACTCTACTTTCGACAATCCACCCCCTACGACCTGTCTCTGGGAGAGCAGTCCTAAATACTGGTCCATGGTATTCCGCTGCGGTGTCTGGGCTACGCTGCAAGTTGGTGCCGACCACCACGTCGCAGCCGTTCCACCAAAGCCCAATTCCTCCGCGCAATCAGACGTCGCTGTCTCCGGCACAGTCCTAACCTACCTCGCCCCAGCCTGCAACGGCCAGCGCGTAGGCGGCCGAAAGCCCATCACCCTCCCCGTCGACAAATGCCTCAGCACGCACGGCTACTCGCTGCGCATGACCAAGCCCGCCGTCTGCGCAAACGGTACCCGCGCCTTATGGGCGCGCTTCGAAGGATCGAAATGCAACTACGGCGAGATCACCAACACCGACGGCCTCCTCGATATCGACGACAAGGACGTGGGCTTGTGTAAGGATACTGGGAATTTCGCCACGGCGACGAAGAAGATTGGGAGTATGAGCTTCTGGTGCGATGGCTTTGGCGACGTCAAGAGACCGGATCCGAATGCGCCGCCGGAGAAAGAGGAGCCGAGACCGCAGAAGGGGAGTGTTTCTGAGAGTGCGTGTGGGAATACGGCGCCTTTTTTCAAGCACCCGGAGACGGACACTTGTGTCAATCTGCGAACCAACAAACTCAAGATCTACTCATCTGGCGTCTGCCAGAACGGCACAACGGCATTGTGGGCGAGGTATTCAGAGAAAAACTGCGTTGGTTCGCCAGCTTCTCTTTCCTCTGTCGCGGAGGATGAGATGAAGAGGTGTTTGGACGTCAGCGATACGTCCAGTTTCTCGTTCTGGTGCACGGGCGAAGGACTCGGGACCGCTCCGCCCGCAACACCCAAGACGCCAAATAAAGCAAAGAGTGGCGGGATGCCGGCTTTCTTGATTGTTGTGCTGAGCTTGATGGGGGTTGTACTGCTGGCCTTTGTAGCCTTTTTAGCGTTTGCGTTTAGAGATCGACTTAATGTAAGTTATTCTAAAATGCACTATATTCCGCAAATATTTGCTAACGCCAGTTCAAGGCTATGTTCCGACGAGATGGCGCCATTGCGTTGTAGCAGTAGCGGATTGAGGATGGAGCTTTTTTGTTACCACTATTGGCTAAAGTTCTATTTGGTTCTTCGTGTTTGGAGTTGTAAAGATGCCAGTGGATTAAAGAGTTAAAACAACTTTAATAAAAGACAATTTGGCCAATGATGAACAGACGTTCCGCATGTTCCTTCCTCGCCCCCTCATTTGCGCTACAAATCTCACATTTTTTAGACAAAAGGCCTAAGCCTGCGCCTCGATCACGGGGCTTGATTGCACTAGAAGAATGCCCAATAAGGTAGATGGGAATCCCCTGCATCAAAAGTCCGACCCCAACCAACTATAGCTCCGACCCGCCAGCATAAGATCCCCTCCCTTATCCCGCAGCAGCTTTCCGACATGCTGGGGAAACGGGTCCAACTCCGGTATCAACGGAACACCAAGCGCAACGAGCAGTTGCGCAAACACAGAATACGAATTCAAAACTGCTTCTTCCAGCAAAGACTCTCCTACTGTAGTTGTAGCAAGGGAAGTACTAGTAGCAGTGACCTTAGCGTCAAGTTTTGCGCCTAGCCGCAAGAGCAGCTTGAACGTTGGCAGTTGGTTCCACTTCATGGCGAAACCCAGTAGCTCGCGGATGAGTTGGTAGCTACTGATATCCCAGCCGGAGAGGAGAGCTTCAACGCTTCTCAAATGACCGCCACGTATCGCAGCGAGAACGGGTCCGTCCTCAACTGCGGGATCGTGGCAAACAGCGCCGTGAGCAAGGAGCAATTGGATGATATCGGTATAACCCTTAACAGCCGCACAGCTCAAGGCAGTGCGTCCGCAATTCGCAGAGCGTGCGCAGAGAGAGGAGGGTATGTTTCCTCAGGCACAGCGTAGTTCACATCTGCGCCCTCCTGTACCATCATCTGCGCCACTTCTAGCCGTCCTTGTCTACATGCTTCGATGAGCATTATATCTTTCCATATCGGCGGCACGATTTGCCAGAGCGGGGCCGCACAGCGAGTCTCGCAGCCGGCACTCAGCAGAGAGATGATCTCGACAGAGCCCGCGCAAGCCGCGGCAAGCACGGCGTTGGCGAAGTCCTCTTCGGATAGATGTTCTGTATGCTCAGGTCGAAACAGTATCTGCACGCTGGAGACACTCCCTGCTAGACACGCCGCGCGTGTGCAGCGCGCTGCCGTCGCTCTGCGGGCACGAATACCCGTACGCGTTCCAGGACGCGCCTCTCGTATTCGGTACAGAGTCTTGGATCGCAGCTGCATTTGCGCCGTGAGATAGTGAGAGCTCTATTATGGCAGGCTGGTTCCAGATGGCGACTAGATGTAGGGGCATTCCGAAGTAGGGGCTTTCACAGTTAATGTGTACATCAGACCCTTCCGCGAGCAACTTCTGAACCAAGGCAATATTCCCCGTTGCAATTGCAGCACATAGAATACTATGCTTGCTAACATCAAAAGCCCTCGCGTGCTGCCCTCGTTTCCGAAAACCGGCATATTGCAAAGCCCCCGGTTTCCTAGCTTCGATATCCCATGCCAGGTTCAACTCGAGCTCTTTCCCCCAGTAAAAGTAATCAGCAGCCGTTTGACACGCCCTAAGAGCACGCGCCTCCATCTCTTCTTCCGAGGCGGGACAGTGCTCATTCAAAGCTCGCACGCCGTCGCGTATGCGGTCGAACAGCTTATTAAACGGCTGCGCAACCATCTGCGCGCAGACCAGCCTGCCCATGAACGGAGCCGGTATCTTCTTCTTCTGCTGCACTCTGAATTCAAGCCACGTACGGAATGCGCTGCTGCGGTTAGAGATGTAGCTGTTGCAGATGCTGCGGAGGATGGCATCGTTGAAGAGACCTTTGCCATGTCAGCGTTGACCTGAGACGTCAGCCTGGGTGACTTACTGCCGACGATTCGCAAACGCAGGGCTCGTCGTGGGCCAAGTACTTCGATTAGTTGTAGGATAACGTGATCGAAAAGCTCTGCGGGAAATCGTCGCAAGTCCATAGCTAGAAGCACAACTGGAACGTGATGTATTCCGCGAACGAATTGGTATTTCTAGCTGGTTTGCACTGGGAGCGAATTTCTGTGGTCGGGAAAGGAAGGGCTTAGGTGGAGTGTTGCCTTGAGGTCAAAAAGTCTCGCTTGAGATGGAGGCCAACATGTTAAGGTCAACTCCAGCATTCTGTGAAATGAGCTTTTCCTCTTCCCGTCTTCACGAAGCCGCTCCAAAAAGCAAAACTGTAAGTCAGACTGTTCCACTTTTCCACGATTTCACCTACCGAACAACTCTCTCCATCAAGTCTGCCACGTGACCTTGGTCTGAAAAATCTGAGAAGCTTCCTCGGCACCGCAGAGAAACACTAAAAGCCGACGCCGAACATCATCTCCATGGCTCAGAGCAAATTATCCATTATATTAACCCCACCACTATCCCAGCAACAATATGTAAAGTATCTAACCCAGCCCAAAACGCCTCGCTCCCATATAAGAAAGATATCGTACAAACCAAAGATCAATGTAAATGATAGCATGTGGGTATCTCCTTTCCTCCCTTCTCTTTTTTCCTTTCCTCCTTTTGTGCGCTTCTCAACAATCCAAAATCACCTAACCCTCTTCCCATCCAACCACCTCTGTTGTCCGCGCTCATCTCTATACCCACTCCTTTCCCTCTCCCCCATGCGCCTCCGCTCCTCAAACGCCGCACGCTCTTCTTCGCTAAGGCTGAAGGCTTTTTTAAGCCAGCCAAACGCACTTCTCTTCTTCTTAACCTTCTTAGTCGTCCCTCCCTCAGTCATCATCGTCATATCCGTCATAACGCTCATGCCCATCGCGCTCGGCGCTCCTCTCCTATTTCCCAGCGTACTCGGCGTGGGCGTATGGCCGAAACGCAGGTTGGAACTAGAGGAGTTGGAGTGCATGTGCAGGTGGTTTATGTTCTCTGGCGCGGCGGTCCAGGGGCGTTGGAGGGGCGAATTTGGGGAGGCGTTGACGGGGCGGAAGAATTGCTGGTCGGAGCGCGGGGAGGGCATGAAATCTC